>CM049385.1:10152538-10222538 GCA_026937815.1 Etheostoma perlongum
GTTTAAAATGTGTACACAATTGAAAAATAATGTATAGAATTTTTCAATAGCAATAAAAAAAAAAAAAAAACACCCACCAAAAAAGCAGTTCCAGAGCCATGGCTGTTGACTGAAAAGCAGCACCGTAGACTACTTAGAAGTGATGGTTTGAGACAAGCAGCTTACGGTGAATCTCTGTTCCCTATATGTCCATTTCTTACTTAACGATGCTCATTAGCAACAGCTGCTCACAGAGCACTTGGTGGCCAAATTGTTAACAGCTGTAGCAGCTGGATAACAATCATACTGAAAGGTTTTCTGAGTTTGCTTATTTAAAGAACTCTGAACTTTCTTCCCTTGATTTGATGAGTTAAAAGGCTATAATAGATTTCCACTTAATGTTTTTACATGGAGTCAAGTTGCCACACGAGTCCTGAAATCAACACCCTGTTGTCACCATCTTTGCTAGTATAACATTTCTCCCAAGACATCTGATACTGTGGCAGCCGAAAGTGGGAATGGTAAAACTAAGAGTGAGGAGAGAGGGAAACAAGATGAAGTTTCAAAAGGGGAGTAACTTTAGTCAGATTAACAGTAAGGCACTTGTACACAAAATGAAAACAAAAAATGTAAAAAATAAAATATTGGTTGGAGAAAATTAAGATTATGAACATGAGATGCATTATCTATCATGCCTAATCAAAGTTAGATATGTTATGTTATGAATGTCTTCCCTCATTTGCATTATCTTCACATAAATACTTGCATAGCAACTTTATTGCCACACTGTATGTGACAAGATTTCTGCAGTTGAGCTTAAAGTAAATACTACCAGACATTAAAGGCTTGGTCATCAGTGTTAGGAGGGCTCAGACTGTAGCGCTGCTGTGCATTTAAAAGGTGGTAATGTCAACATTATACTGTGTACCTTTGCACCAAACTTACTGGCATGTTTGTTGTTTTCATGCCACTAGTGTCATTCTGTAGGGTCATGTAACAGAGTGACGCTGGAGTGAGAAGATCTGTGGCTTTAATTAACTCTGTGACAAAACAGTCTCTACTCCATGGACACATATGTCTTTTACATGGGAATATGACTGGATAATGTGTTGTGCCCATGTTAACATTATGTAATGCATATTTGTGTGTTTTTTCAAATGTATAAAAAAAGATTACAATGCCTAGAGATTACAATTTATGTTGTTTTTTTTAAAATGGTGATAATATATATATATAAAATATAAATATATTTTCAATTCCTCATGTGTACAGAGGCTGAACTGTCTGACAGGGGAGCTTGACCATGAATGCACCGAGGAAGTGGGCTGATAGATGCATGTTCTTGAATTAAGACAGGATGTTGGATGTTTTTCTTGTAGAGTGTGCATAAGAAATGCATTGCTTTTTTGAGAACCATATAGTGGGATAGTCCCCGGAGGCCTTGATGTACATATTTCTTTGTTCTTCGTGGGATGGATGCATAATGGCTTTTTTAATTGTTGATACCACTATGGAGACACGGGATGTGGGATTGTTAAGAAATGAAACTGTAAAACAGATTTGAACTCAAATATGTATAACTATGAGACTCTAAATTAAGGCATACACTATATTAGCTTAGCTTGTTATTTATGCATAAAGCGTAAGAACTGAACCTTTAAGAACTTCTTCTCTGAGGCAGCAACATAAAGTCATATACTTCATACAGTCATTGTGAGATGCTAAAGGTGACGATGTTGCATGTGTGAGGTACAGCTGCACCAGTAGAACATTGAACATTAGAAAGGTGAGAAAGTGGGCTCCTGTGATCATTCATCTTTATCCATTTCCCTGCATGGTTGATATACATGTATTGTTTCTTATGTGTGGGCAGATTAAAGAAGGTCCGGAGCTTCCTGCTGTGCATTATAAAGCCAGATAGATTGTTTATTATCCAGTGATCACCCACCTCCACCACACAACACAACAGCGAGCAGTAGAGTGCCTTGGAAACGCCTTTATTACTAAAGGATCTCTGTGTGGGTGGAGAACAGAGCCCCTGCTGCTCCCAGGTTTGCGGCTGGTGTACCTTTTTATTGTTAAAGGTAATGTGATGTGTGGTCCTCTGTGGTTGGGGATGTAGGACACAGGTTACAGAATTACAGATGAATTAATCACTTTTGTTCAGCAGCCTCACGTTTACTGCCTTTTTCTTGGAATTGGTGTACATTCACCTCAACCTACTTTACTCTGAATAACCATCTTTTCTATTTATTTATTTATTTATTTATTATTTATGCATGACTCATACATGTATTGTGTCAAAAAAAGTAAAAAGAAAAATATTCCAGTGAGATAAATCTATTTATCATAATGTATATTTAATTCTAGATATTATAGTGTTTATATATATGAACCTCATTCACCACCACTTCTTGTGAAGAATACAAACTTCAAGAAGATTGGCATGAACTTTTTAAAATTTGATTTAAATTTAGGTAAGGATGTCTCCCCTGCTACTGCAGACTGGACTCAAACTGAAAATTATTAATTTGACATAAAAAGTATGACACATTAACAAAGGCTGATCATTTCAAAATTGAATAGAATAGAATAATACAGAAAAAAAAATGTTTATAGTCGTTAAATTTCAGTTGGTATTAATTATTAACAATTCATACCCAAATGTCACAGAACCAGTGGAAGTGTGTTTTAGCGTAGGATAACTTGCCACCATGTTGGATGCCCCCCTTGCTTTCCCCTCCCTTTGAGATTGAGTGTCTGTGGAAATGACTGTGCCATCTGGAGAGTTGAGAAGTCATTGCTGGGAGGAGAGCCCTACGTCTGGACACAAGAAAAGCAAGAGGTGCAGGGAGAGGCGGTTGGAAGTAGAAGATGAAAAAGAAGATATAATAATGTGGAGACCGTGGAAAGAAGCTGAGAAGGAGGAAACATTGAACACATACGTACGAGACTAAGATTTGCAGTTGCACGGGTGGAAGTGTGAGGGTGCGAGAGATGATTAATTCAAAGAGGACTTTTACACATTTTGGCTTCTTGTTGCAGAGTAAAAACAGTGTTGGGTATTATGTCTAGGTGATGACAAAATAGCTTGTAAACTGTGGCCAAGTTGCATTTAAGTAGTAATAACAAAGATTCTCAGGTGTGTTGAAGTTATTGGATCAGAGCGACTTAAACCTGTAATAACAAATTTTTCTTCTGGCCACTTGGGGACAGGCAAAACAAGTTGTGAGCGTAGTATTTTGCAAATCTTTAAAGGAACACGCCCCCGTTTGTTGAAATAGGGATTTGTCACTGTCTCCCCTTGCTGTAGATTGGTGGGCCAATGCATTTTTTGTCTCAGTGCATGCATTGTTTTAATTCGATGCAACACCGGCAGTGCCGCCGCTAGTTGGCTTAGCTTAGTGAATGGAGTCCTATGTTGCCAGTTAGCATGTTGTGAGTAAAAGTGAGCCAACAAAAAAACAACAACAACCAAATAGCGATGCAGATTAAGACTAGACAATTTCCTAGGCAGAGATTCACTTGGGACATTGCTTTGGCTGTGCTTCCACCCAATACAGTCCCAAATCAATATCAAGTTTTCAAGCTGTGGAGCTGAGTTTGTGTTCCGCAACAAGTTAAGAGGAAATCCCAGGACTTTCACCGTTTTTGGTCTATACTGAATCCTGAGGGAACGATCCAATGTGTTCACCAGCTAGTTGATAACTGTGTCTTTCTGTTTTTGTTGGGGTTTTAGAGCTTTTTCACACAAAACAGCTGAGAGAGTACCAAAACAGTAAAGTTGTGGCTGGACAGCTAAACAATGTTTTATAGGAAAAGAGATGGGTTTTGATATGAAAACAATCGGGTGTAAAGTAGGGCTGCTCGATCACAATTATTTTGGTCAATATTGAAATCACGATTATTTAACATGATTACTCATTAACCTTTGGATTTAATGTATAGTGTCCAGTGTATAATCTTTTATTGTCCTTTATCTCACAGAAAGAGGCAGAGGGACCGCAGGGTTAACAAACGTTAACTGTTTGACTGTTTCTTTTAACTAATTGAATTCAAAATTCAATTAATTGCTAATTCTTAAAAGAGATAACCATTATTTTGCTCAAGGACATTTCAGAAGAAAAGATGTTTGCTCACTATGCTGTTGGCATAAATCATCTCCATGTTGTTTGTGTTTCTTCTAAAGTCTGCTCTTTGCTTCCATGGTGACATCTTCATAACTGTAACAAGCCTAGTTTGTTGTTGTGTTTGAAATATATTTGCATACCAAATGCAGCCAATATGCCTACACTCATTTTCAACCCTGTGACTATTTGCTTCTTCTAAGTGATGATGATGAGATCTTTATCATGAGCACAGATGAGGGAATTGGGTGTAGGCTGCTCCAACACTCTCTTGGACATGTGTTACTCCTGTGGGCGACATCATGTATGTGTCAGTTAGCATGACGAGGGCTGACACATGCCTCCAAATAGAACGTTGCTGAGCCCTAATGGCAGCGTAGGTGTAGAGCCAATCACTTCCTCCGCGAATGGAGCAGTGGACCTCATTAACCAATCAAGGAGCAGAAGTGTGGGGGTGTTGGAACATGAGAGCGAGAGCTGTGCATGTCCTGAAGGGGAGCCCCAAACAATAAACATCTTACACAATGGAGGGCTGAGACGCAGCGCTGCTTCTCTCAAGTGACGTGGATGTGAAGGGTCCTCCTGCTCCACTCTGCTTTATGTGTTAAGATGGCCTAGATATGTGTCATTAAATCTTACAAAATATATGTAAGCTTTGTTGCTTTATTGTGGATTATTTTTTTTATTATTAATCTCCTGCTCAATGTTGTGGGTGTCTCCCTGCGGCACTTGACTATTTACCCTGCCACATCTGTAGGAAAGAGAGAATCCATCAATTTAAAAACCTAACTCATTATTTCTTTATTTAATCACTTAAAATGAAGTGAAGTTTGTGTATTGTACTCTCTCTGTATTAAAACAATCATCAGTGCGAAGAAAAATATATACTAGAAATAGAAGTAACTCTGAATATGATTGACACTTAATCTCAAACCTTGAACTACTTGAACTACTTGAACAGTAGTTCAAATGTTAGCAAATTATGCAAAAGCAAATTAGATTTTACTGCCAGCATAATAATGAGCACCCAGAAAAACAAGAAAGTGAAATGCTAAATAATGCCATATGCTCACCAGATAAACCCTGTAATGTATTTTGAATTAGACAGGCAGTATACAGTAAGAGCAATACATCTGAGAGTTTTCACATCAAAACTAGTTGGCAACTGAAATATCTTAATTCATTTTCAACTAACCTGATTGGCATTAAAGTCCTGCAGCAGTCTTTTCCATTTCACTTCAAACTATATTTCTCCTGAAAGTTATCAAGTTAAGCTTAGCATTGAGTCTAAGAAGTATCAGGACTCATTAAAATGTGCACAAATCACTGAAACAGACTTGAAACCCTCTCCCAGCTGAGCAGCATTAATCACACCAAGAGTGGAAGCTTAACTGGCCCGGATAATTATGTGTAATTCTGCTTCTGCTTGTCTCTGTTCCACTTTCAAATGCCCCCTTTTTACTATTGAGTGTTGCCCCCTCCTCTTCACTCTCTCCCTTCCCTCTATCTCCACTTCTCACACACCACTAGTGTAGCAACTAAGTGTGCCATGTGTGTTTTATGTTATCAGATCATATCCATTCTCGGATTACAGCCCCTTTAGTCTTGTTCTGAGCATTGCTAGGCTAGTAGTGTATTTGTAATTTTAGTTGGTCGAATTCCAACTCAAATTACAAATATGCAAACTACACATATGATTTCTAGTATATCTAGTATAGGTTTCTGCAGTTTCTGGGCCCTATGCTTTAAAGGCCACCAAAATTGCACATTGGCATGGATCTTGCTCTTCTTTGTCTACATTAGTGGCTTGTCAAATTGACCAGTGCAAACGAAAAAAAAGATCTTCTGGAAGTTTATTCCAGTGGTGTGGAGCATAATAACTGAAAGCAGCTTTACCATGTTTTGTTTTGGTGCCAGGAACCGTAAGCAGACTGATCCCTGATGACATAAAAGGTCTAGAGGGTTTATGGTGTGGAAACAAGTCAGAGATGTACAGTATTTTGGCCCTAGGCCATCAATTGATTAGTAAACAAGCAGCAGTATTTGAAGTCATTTTTATGATAGACAGCAAGATAATAAACTGGTAGCAGAGATTCACAACAATGACAGCAGTATGTAAATGCATGAATGGTTATTGCATTAAAACATGCAGACCACATATAGTATAAAAAACAGGGTTGTATTTCCTGAAAATACTCGTGATAGGCGGTCTAGTTCTAGATTTTCAACACGGGGGGGGTTTCCTTTAAGAATTTTAACTTCAAATGCACAATGAAATATTTGCTGGTATGTGCTGTTCAAAACATTTATGTTATTTTTAGAAGTTTGGTGTTTTTAGAAGTCACTTCTGCTGATCTTAATTAATTCTGCGATTTTTGGGGACCACTTTGGTATTTTAATTTCATTTTGGTCATCTTTTTGCTGTTAAGAGACAATTTTAAAACCGTTTATAGTGTGTATAAATGAGGAAAATTAATCAGCAAATACTTTAAACAATAAGTATTTTTAATATGGCCTTAAAATGTGTGCACTATTATTTTGATTTAGACTGAGTTACTTTTTGTTATTTGTTTAAAGTCCCTGTTTGACTGTGGGGCCTCCCAGCTACCGTAGGAAATAAACTTCACAGCCAAGACAATGCAATACAATATTTTACCATTCAATATTTCTTGCTAATGTTTGTATGTGCAGTGACCAGTTCCCAGAAACCCACCCAGGAGCCTCTCACACACCAAACCTGCCCTGTGTCACGTCTTAAAAATAATTTTGATTAACAGCATAAGTTCTCTATATCTTTTTCCTCATCTTCAATAGATTAAATTATTGCCAGCATGGTGTGCAATGGTACCTATAGTGACAGTGTGTGACCCTCACTGCCAAATTTCTGCCAACCTCCCTGGGTGAGCACTGAAAAAATTATTAAAACAACACTGGCGCTTGGCTTCACCCCCTTATCTTCCAATTTTACATATAAAATGGGCCTCAGTATCTGTGACGATGCATTTGTGACCCTGTCTGGGTGAAATGTGATCACAGGTGTTATGAAGATATAAATGAAGTTATGAAAACCCAAACTAGCAGCACTTTGTGATCGTACCCCAAAGCACAATACAGGGAGGAGACCATTTCATAGCCAATTCTTGACAGACTCTGCCCATTCTCAGTGCAGCAGTGACCGCCACGAGTGCAATATTTTCATTTTAACAGACTGTCTCAGCAGATCATGTCACAATGTTTTTGCTTGCATAACACAATGTCATCTGGTGACATTAAAATGGGGTCTTCGGCAGCATTACTTAGCTGAGAGTGGGTAGTTAATTGTCAGGGAGCTGCCTGTGTGTTTTGTTGAGACACAATGCTGTGTAAATATGACACTCATAATCTATTTT
The DNA here is from genome assembly GCA_026937815.1 of Etheostoma perlongum. Classification (NCBI taxonomy): domain Eukaryota; kingdom Metazoa; phylum Chordata; class Actinopteri; order Perciformes; family Percidae; genus Etheostoma; species Etheostoma perlongum. The sequence goes on from CM049385.1 coordinate 10,160,034, forward strand.
AACTAAGGCAAAAGAGCAGTTGGAGAGGGCTCGGAGGGCCGTAAGGAGAGGGAACAATCAAGAAACTGTGTATGCTATTCTCAAAAAAAATGTATGTGTGTAGAATTGTTTGTGCTGTATGCAAAAACAACAATACAGTACAGTGTGACAGGAGCAGTCACAGCACTGTGATTTAATCTGTGTGGTTTCCAAAAATGGTACCAAAGGAGAGACGAAAGATGCAAGATGCAACAACTGGCTAGCTGAGTGCTGCTGATAACTTCCTACCACACTGTTAAAGAAAGACTTCCCAGTATAGTGTCAGTAGGTTTTGCATTGTTTATTTTTTGGATAGATGGGTTTCACCTCTTGCATATTGGCCTTTGAATTTGTCATGGATTATTTGACCCATATACAGGCTTGACACAGTGTGAGATTATAGTGGGCTGGAAGATGGCAGCATGTTGGATTTATCCATAATAGATGGTGCACCAGTGATTTATATAAAAGACACTATCAGCACAGAACAGAAGACCTATATTTTAGCATCATTTAACCCTGTTATTGGATGTTACCATCTGTTGCCATGAAAACGTATACAATGTTTATTGATACTTGGTTCCTGTCTCAAACTATCAAGGTGAATGGCGCAATAACGTAAGTGTGTATTCTGGATGGAAAGACTTTCCCCGGGGAATTTAGAGCTGGACTGCTCACCTCTACACCACGTGTCTCACCACTCCAGATGTGCTTAATGAATTCCTGCGGTGATTACACCACAGCTATTTTGGGAATGGTTTAGGTCGCCTTGACCCACATAAGGTGAGGACAATGTACACTCAGGAAGATTTCGAGCTTACTGGGTGTGTGTCTCATAGCGGGGGTATAAGAGTGGCCTGTCCTCAGGTATGATGCTTGGGGGACCAAGGACAAAAAAGCAAAAACTAAGACGAGAGTCTGGTTTTCATTTGGTGATCCTCTCCAAAATCGCATATACTCAAAATATGTGTATTTTTCAATGCTGAGTGGACTTTATTTTAGCAAGAATCATAGTATATTTGTTATAGTCCCTACCTTAAATAGGTAGCAAACCAAAAATCTTTTGAATTTAGCAAACCTCTGCAGTAATCAATAGTAGCATTATTGCACTCATCGCCTTTTAGGGTTGCAATGAACGATTATTTTCATTGTGAATTAATCCGTTTTTTTCTTGATTAATCATTTTGTCTATACTGTAAAATGTCAAAAAGATAATAAATGTCAGAAAATATTCAGTTTACTATCAGATATGTCAAAGAAAAGCTGAAAATCTGCACATGTGAGTAGAACGAGTGACTATGTGGCATTTTGGCTTTAAAAACAAACAAATTGCTGTCTGTTTTAATATTCTCATTTCCTGTTATGGTTGTTTTAGGTTATAAATGTGTCAGTCTGTTGCCTATTGTAAAGACTAAAGTGAGGTGCAGATAAAAGGCAACTAAAAAGACATAATAGAAGAAGTACATGGATGAGATAGACACATGTGACTTTTCCACCCTCACATTTGTGTTATTATTGTGCAAGGACAAAGATGCAGGGATACAGGGAGAGCGAGGGAGAAGCAGAGGGTTAGAAAATGTGTGCCTGTGCCGGTTTTACTAAAGCTTGTTTTCTTTCTTCCTGCTCCTGTGGTGTGGTGTGTGCGTGTTGTGCAGTTTGAGGGTCACCCAGTAAGAGACTGCAGCGCAGCTCTTAGTCATCCTCACACCTCGTTTTACCTGACTGTCCATCTGTCAATGTATTTTCCACCAGAAACAGATTCCCTGCTGTAAACAAATTAAAATATGCTAATTTGTTGTTATATTTTAGGTTACAGTAAACACTAAACACTAAGATTGGGTTAGATTGTTTGGAAGTGTAGTATGCTGAAGGTTCAAGGCTCTTAGCCAAGCTGTGAAAAATATACAACCTTAATTGTATGCCTTTTTATGTTGATTCTTAGTTACAGATCTCACATTAATCTGTTTGGAGGTATACACATCTACAAACAAAATTTATTTTTGAGCTGTGTTGTCCATTTGAACCAATGAGCTAGTTTAATGACTTAATCCTAATTAAAATACATTTAAATATGCGACATAAGGTATCTTCCCAGGAGAGTCGGAATCTACAGAGATGTCAGTCAGGCTACTGCTACTCTGCTAAGCTAGGATAGTTTCCTGTTGGAATAGTGTATCTGTTTTTCCGTTTTTCTCTATTATGATATAATATTTAGCTACTGTCTTATTTTTGAGTCAGAAAAACGAGTATCAAAATTTATTTTCCAATTCCAGGAAACAGGAAAGATTGGGTAATTAGCTTGTCTACAGCTTTTTCTCCTCAAAAATGACACACATTTGTTAGGTATAGAGAATTGGATTAGCTATAAATGGGTTGACGTTTTAGCTGTGCATAAAAACACATTACACAGCAACAAATTGTGTGTTAATGTCATGGAAACCTGCCAGCTGATGATGTAGGCTACTGTGATAATAACTATATCTCAGTTCTATGCTGTTAATATTTCCAGAAAAGACTTTAAGCAGGCATCGGAGGGAATTAAACACACCTATATTAAAGTACTCTCTCACACAATAACCATAGTTATGCATGATAATCAGATGCCTGTATTTCTGGCAGGCTGTTAATGTACTAGAAGCTGCTTTAAACTGCTGGTTAGTATCAACTCTCTTTCACACATTGTTAAAAGCTCATATTGAAGCAGGTTGCAGACTCAGCTACTTTTCTGAAAACATCAATGTACATACTAACTTCTCCTTTTATAGCCTGTTTTTCTTGAATTCATCCATTCACAATCACCGGTGCTCCATCTGCAGTGTTCACCTTGCACTCTCTTGTGGGGAAAGAGATGAGGGAGGACAGGAGACAGGACACTGTTAAGTCCAAGACTGTAATTGAAGGTGTCACAGTTATTTCTCCTCCTGGTCTTTCCCAGCCTCTTTGCTCCACTCAGGACAAATATAGCAACAGGCACCACAAGGGAAAATCTTTTGGGGCTTTGATAGCTTGTTTTTTTGGCATTGTGTATGCTAGAATGGAAGGAATTGTATCTTTTGATCTGCGTTTATGGTCTCTGGGGTCCCATGGATAAAATTATAAGGGAGAGTATATTCTGTGCTGTCTGTTGTTTGTTTGTCAGAGTTGGCAACTTCCCTTTTTTTTTTAACTCATATGACTTTCATGAAAAAGCACCTCTGGGTCATCTCAATCTGCAAATAGAGAAGTGAGTGAATGCCAAAATACTACTTAACAAAAAATACTAACTATATTAATAGTATATTAACCGTCTATCAAATAGGTGCAGAGCTTAGAAACTAAATGAATTAAACCAATATTTTTTGCGATTAACAATTTTTAATTTATTTTTTATTGAGCTCAGTACTTTTCCCCCATGTACAAGTATAGACATCCAGAATAAAACCATTAATAAAACTGTTATCCTGCCCTTAAGAAGGGTGTGAGTGGGTTTCAGTGGGTTTATCCAAGGCTCATTTTGACTATCTAAGATGTTCACCCATAGATAGTCTTTATCCTTACACGTTTCTTTTCAGTGACTTTAACATATTTTATTATTCTACATCCTCAATACATACTATCTAAACTAGGAAATATAAATATAGTGAATTTGCTTCATTAAATAATAAGGGACTGCCTGACAAATCTCCCTGCTAGTTCAGTATTCAAGCCAGAGGGATGAAATGCTAATGTTGCAGTAAGAGAGCTTAGTTGTTATGTGTCCTTACAGATCATCAGGACTGTTTATGGCATGCCTCCTTAAAGGGTGAAAAAGAATGTAAAACTCAGTTTACTGCTTGTTGAACTTTGATCATTCTTTTGCCTCCATTTTGACTATTAATCATGGATTGTTTTCTAAATGAACATATGGTCTAGCTGATGTATGTGGACGTGAAATTGATGTAGTAACAGCAGGGACGTAGCACAAAGTTCTGGGCCCTGTAGAAAGGCATTTTCTATGGGCCCCTCCCTACATCCTCAGCTATTCATTCTAGCATCTCTTGGGGTCCTCCTCACATGAGGGTCTTGGGTACTCAGTCCCTTCCCCCCAGTCCGATGCCCCAAGGTAACAGATTATGAAGCTGGATCAGAATGACCAACATAGGAATAGGGTCCGTGTACTTGGTGGCCAACGGATTTTCGTTTTGAAATGAAAACAAAAAAAAACAAAAAACAGCCAGTTCCACAATTACCATTAGTAAATAGGGACACAAAAAACGGAGAACAACCTGTTTTTGTTTTTTGTTTTGATATTAAAAAACGGAAAACGAAAAACAATCTCGTTATCCGATTGTCTTCGATGCGTTTATAGATGGAAAGCGGAAAATGAAATACGGGTGTATACATCTCATTTCTCAATTTTACAATGTTTTTTATTATGACCCGGAAGCTATCGTAAGTAGTCTGTAACTGTAAGTGTTAAGCGGTTGTATGCTGCATACCCGGAAGTCATCAATGAGACGAGCATAAAAATGTTTTTAGACAAATATGCTAGTTTTATATTTGAAAACCGAAAGAATGGGATGTCTTGTGGGGATATAGCAGCTGAGTTGGGTTCACCGTTTGGACCCATACGGAGGTTTTCTGAGAGGAGTGTGCGGAGGTGGTGTGCTGAGCAGGGACTTGTCAGGAACTTCTGTCCTGACGGCCAACCAGTGTTGCCAGATCTCGCGAAATAAATACGCAACCAGGCCTGTGAACACAAGCTCAAAACAAGCTACTTTTTCTGCGTAGTCCCCCTAAGATCCTGGAAGAGAAAAATAAATAAACTGTGTGCACGGTTTTACAATCTGTGGGGACGGATTGTCAATTTATATCCATGTGGACAGATTGGTAAACTGTACACACCGTAGTTTATTTATTTTCTCCCCACTGAGCTTCAGGACAATGACCACAGGAGGGAGTTAAACCACTTTTTAACATTATTTAACATTAGAAAACTGATGGGATAGCAAATATACACTTTTTCACAGTGATTTTGAGTTGTTCCCCACGACAGGTTGAATCCATTATTTTACTCCTTTCTCTTTCTCCCAGTCTTTGTTATATTTCTTCCCGTATTTTCGCCCACATTTATTCCTCCAAAAACTCTCCTACAGTCCAGTCACCGTCCCTCGATACTCGAAAACAGATTGCCCTGCTCTGCCTCTGATTGGCTGGTACTCGTTGCCATCTGGGTCAGAGCCAATTAGAAGCAGGAAGTGGGCGGGAAATAACACTGCTGTCTCCAGTATGTATGGGGTCACGAAAAAAACATTGTAAAATTGAGAAATGAGACGTATACCTCCGTATTTTATTTTCTGGTTTCCATCTATAAACGCATCAAAGACAATCGGATAACAAGATTGTTTTTCGTTTTCCGTTTTTAATATCAAAACAAAAAACGAAAAACGGGTTGTTCTCCATTTTTTGTTTCCCTTTTTACTAATGATAAGTGTGAAACTGGCTGTTTTTCGTTTTTTTTTTTTTTTTCATTTCAAAACGAAAATCCGTTGGCCGCCAACTACACGGACCGAATAGTAAGCCATACATCAACCACAGCCCTCATGGCAACACACAGAAGGATTGCTTACACCTACTCACACACTGTACACACACAGCTATGTACTGGACACACTACAGCCTGTTTCCATCTAGCACATTATTACTGCGACACCCTTGCAGGCTCTGTAATGCAAACTGAATGTCAGACAGACACGGTAGCCTTGAACAGTCAGTTCAGACTGTGTCAACAGCTCTTTTATCCTGGCCGGCTGCACTGACAGAGACGATTTCACACAACAGTGTGGCAGGGGAAGCTGTTGAGTGAAAAATTAGGCCCCCGTCTGTGAGAGCAGCTCTTTACGTGGAGCCAGAGAGGGGTGGTAAGAAACACAGTGGCAGAGAGAGGAGGAGAGCAGTGGGCGTAATTGTATCTGAAAGTGAGGTTAAACCACATATGTATTCAATGGCCCAGCTAAATCACCCCACTTTTGAGAGCAGTAAAAATTATGAGAAGGGTGCAAGCTCTTTTGTCTCTTTTTCCATCACTCCGGTCCAGCCTAAAAAAACCTCATCAACTATGTAACTATATAACTTGAGAAAAAAGAAATGTGCAGATAAAATTCAGAGCTTATACTAAATGTGGGCATTTACCATCAAATCATGCATTGAACCTGGGCAAAAGGGATACAGCTCAAGGGACTTCTCGGTCATTCTTTCCATAGGAGAAGATGGCTGTATAGTTTTAAATCAGGTTTAAATGGCAACCTTATGCATTTCTAGTTTCAGTGACATATAGTCCTGTCTTCACAGTAAGATGTCATGAGTTATTTAATGCACCCAAGAGCAAGGAGAGTGTTGACCAGATATACAGTGGGTACGGAAAGTATTCAGACCCCTTTAAATTTTTCACTCTTTGTTTCATTGCAGCCTTTTTCCAAAAATCAAAAAAGTTCATTTTATTTCTCAGTAATGTACACTCAGCAACCCATCTTGACAGAAAAAAACAGAAATTTAGAAATTTTTGCATATTTATTAAAAAACAAAAACTGAAATATCACATGGTCATAAGTATTCAGACCCTTTGTTCAGTATTTAGTAGAAGCACCCTTTTGATCTAATACAGCCATGAGTCGTTTTGGGAAAGATGCAACAAGTTTCTCACATCTGGATTTGGGTATCCTCTGCCATTCCTCCTTGCAGATCCTCTCCAGTTCTGTCAGGTTGGATGGTAAACGTTGGTGGACAGTCATTTTCAGGTCTCTCCAGAGATGCTCAATTGGGTTTAAGTCAGGGCTCTGGCTGGGCCATTCAAGAACAGCCACAGAGTTGTTGTGAAGCCACTCCTTCGTTATTTTAGCGGTGTGCTTAGGGTCATTGTCTTGTTGGAAGGTAAACCTTCGGCCCAGTCTGAGGTCCAGAGCACTCTGGAAAAGGTTTTCGTCCAGGATATCCCTGTACTTGGCCGCATTCATCTTTCCCTCGATTGCAACCAGTCGTCCTGTCCCTGCAGCTGAAAAACACCCCCACAGCATGATGCTGCCACCACCATGCTTCACTGTTGAGACTGTATTGGACAGGTGATGAGCAGTGCCTGGTTTTCTCCACACATACCGCTTAGAATTAAGGCCAAAAAGTTCTATCTTGGTCTCATCAGACCAGAGGATTTTATTTATCACCATCTTGGAGTCCTTCAGGTGTTTTTTAGCAAACTCCATGCGGGCTTTCATGTGTCTTGCACTGAGGAGAGGCTTCCTTCGGGCCACTCTGCCATAAAGCCCCGACTGGTGGATTGCTGCAGTGATGGTTGACTTACTACAACTTTCTCCCATCTCCCGACTGCATCTCTGGAGCTTAGCCACAGTGACCATTGGGTTCTTCTTTGCCTCTCTCACCAAGGCTCTTCTCCCCCGATAGCTCAGTTTGGCCGGACGGCCAGCTCTAGGAAGGGTTCTGGTCGTCCCAAACGTCTTCCATTTGAGGATTATGGAGGCCACTGTGCTCTTAGGAACCTTAAGTGCAGCAGAAATTTTTTTGTAACCTTGACCAGATCTGTGCCTTGCCACAATTCTGTCTCTGAGCTCTTCAGGCAGTTCCTTTGACCTCATGATTGTCATTTGCTCTGACATGCACTGTGAGCTGTAAGGTCTTATATAGACAGGTGTGTGGCTTTCCTAATCAAGTCCAATCTGTATAATCAAACACAGCTGGACTCCAATGAAGGTGTAGAACCATCTCAAGGATGATCAGAAGAAATAGACAGCACCTGAGTTACATATGAGGGTCACGGCAAAGGGTCTGAATACATATGACCATGTGATATTTCAGTTTTTGTTTTTTAATAAATATGCAAAAATTTCTAAATTTCTGTTTTTTTCTGTCAAGATGGGTTGCTGAGTGTACATTACTGAGAAATAAAATGAACTTTTTTGATTTTTGGAAAAAGGCTGCAATGAAACAAAGAGTGAAAAATTTAAAGGGGTCTGAATACTTTCCGTACCCACTGTATCTCCTTCTGATCCGTCAGAGCTTTTCTTCTTTTTGTTCTTCAGAAATCATTTATTAATCTGTTAAAAACCTCCAGTTTGGCCTGTACGATTCGGGGAAAAATATAATTCACGCTTTTTTTTTAGTTTACAATTGATATCAAGATTCTCTGGCACGATTTGTTTCTCGTCAAGTGTAATGTTTATTGGAAACATGAACCATGACAAAACAAAACAAATTGGCAGTACCAAACAGATTATTTTTGCGCATCACCACAAGCCAGTAAACAGAGAGGCTCCAATAGAGAAGGGAGAGCATTGCAGCACTTTAAAACCTATTTCATACAGTCTATGTTTAAAACTCACTGAAGAAAGTAGCGTTTGTGATGCAGTTGGCTCGTAAAATTAAATGAGAATTAAAATTATTCAAAAAAATAAAATCTAAATTATTTAAAAATGAAATTGTGAACAGGGTAAATCGCGATTTTATAACAATTAATCGTGCAGGCCTACCTCCAACAACTGATTATTTGGCCACAAGTTGTGAACATAATATTAACATATTATCACTTTTGAAGATAATATGGCGAAACTGTTGCTTGTTTACGATTCCAGCCTTTACGCAGCAAAATTATTATTCATTTTGGAGTTGTGGTGTATGGAAATCCAATACTATCTCTGTTGTACTTCTGTTTTTTGGTTTCTGACAACTCCTGAGGGAAATATCTTTCTCTTTAGCTGCTAAATGCTCTACTGTCTTCACCAGCTAGACGCTAACTGTGTCTGTCTATTAAACAGTAATGTTTAATTCCGGGAAACGGGATACTTAAAGCCCTTTCACTAGCAGGGCTGTACAAGCCACTTAATTGTTTTTGAAACTGAATGGAAACAAAGATTTAAAAAAAAACATTAAGTAATATTGGGGTGGTGTGGGAGGTAGCAGGTGCTAATTGAAACAATTTTGCAGAAAGCACAGAATGCCGTTTTGCCACAGCTGCTGCCTTTCGTTTTTTCTCTCTTATTCAGCTCCAAATGGTACAAGCCATGAACTCGACAGGCTGACTAATCGCTCCACACAGGCTTGGATACAGGCGTGTGGATTAACTAGGCCAATTAGCCAAGCATAGACATGCCTAGTGATGAGAAGAGTCATGCTCCCTTTCTCAGCTGAGTGCCATTAATCAGCAATAAAGGGGCTGAAAACACTACAGTTTACTGACTGCTTTACTACTTAAAGTGGCAATCCTCTTGACCTCAATACACCATGACAGGGTTTCTCTTGGGCTCTGCAGTTTTCATGCTACAAAAGTATACAGAGAATCAGAGGTTTTGTGTGTGTGTGTGTGTGTGTGTGTGTGTGTGTGTGTGTGTGTGTATGTGAGTGTGTGTGTGTGAGGTTGTGGCAAAGGGCAGGCCTCTAGTGAGAGTTGTCCAGTCTGCTTTTGTCTACTTGGCTGCTGTGCGGTAAACTTGGCCCCAGCTGACCCTGGATCAGCTCTTCTGTTCAGCAAAATGAAAAGAAGGGAAGCCTCCAACTAAATTGTGATGTACTGTCTTCTGACTCAATGAGATAATACAACCTCCAACTTAGTTAATCAAAATCTGCTTTTGACTTGTTTTTCTTTCCTTCCTTTGCTTTCCTTCACCCCTTTTCTCCCACTCCTGTTTTGCATATAGTTTTTAATTTGATTATTTCTATTCTATTTCTATTATCTTATTATATTATTGTTATTATTATTTTTATTATTATTATTATTGTTTAATCCAGTTTTTATACAATCTTTGAATCCTTATAGAAAATCAACGGTGTCATCTATCTCTAACTCTGAGCTACCTGTGTGTATATCAACTCATTTACTGTTGTTTTTCATGATTTCTAAGCAAAAGGACTATGATGATTCATCTTCATTTAATTTATTTAATTTGTGTTTGCTTATCTGACTCCAGGTGGCTGTGTAAGTCTTCCTACACAGGAGTGCAGTATGATTCATTCTAAAACATAACTTCACAATGATTCATGCAGCTCAGCACTGCTGGAAACATTTGTCTTGTTGTTATTAATGTGTTTGGGCTTTATTGCTACTTGCAAAACATATTTTATTCAGGCTTTATGTTTGTATACATAAATCTGACCCATTAACCAGATGTAATTCAGTAGTCCCTCGCTCTGAGAATCTTTGATGCTTTTATTAAAAACAGCTACCAGTTGTAATATTAATGTTGAAGTCTTTTCTAAGTATATTTCTGTGCGGATACACACACACACATACACACACCAACAATTGAATATTAAACTGTGACGTGACCCTCTTTCATCTTGTCAAACAAAGCCTTCTGAAATGTTGTTTTTGTGGGTACTGTCCGGTTATCTCGACCTCATCAATATCTCGACCTCATCAAAACAATGAATTATTTAATGACCTCCACGCAGACCTGTCTCAGATAGTTACTCCAGTCTGTTGTTGTGTCCTTGTTGATCCCAAGCTCCCTATTGCACAGCTTCCCCGATGTCATTTCCCAGGCCCAGATGTAGATGAAACGCGCGCGACAGTAACAAATGGAAGACGAGATTGAGCGAACCAGTTGCCATTGCGAATATTGATTTTCTGATAGCAGGCCCTGAGTGTGCACTTCCAGAAGATTTCTTTGCCACACAGTACAGCTTCATGAGATGGTCGTTCTTGCATCTTTGTTCTTTTGGTAGTAGAACACGATCTTGAAAAAATTTCACAGCTTCCTCCTCAGTAGTTGGCAGGCTAAAGAGGTTCATCTTTCTAGCCGAAAATGAGGTCGAGATAACAGGCGGAATAACGGGCGGAAAAGATAACGGTCGAGATAACGGGCGGAATAACGGGCTAACGAATGAGGTCGAGATAACCGGAGATAACGGGCGGAATAACGGGCGGAATAACGGGCGGAAAAGATAACGAAAACATTAAATAATTCATTGTTTTGATGAGGTCGAGATAACCGGACAGTACCTTGTGACAGTGTTGTTGGTTCAAGTTAGCTAACTTTAAATAGACGTGGCTAACGTTAGCCACCATAAGTTACTGGTCATACCAGACCAAGCGAGGCACTAGTAGCAAAATCCCTGAGCGTACAGAATTTAAAAAGGGTGTTTTACAAAATGTTTATTGCATCAACATTGGGTACATACTGATTCATACAAGCAATATTATTTTCCCATTTTCTTATTCATACAATAACAACAATACAGCAGCAACCACAAACATTCAATTCTAATAATTCCAAATTCTAAATACATCAGGAGATTATTGTGAGATTAGTTGATATCACAGTTTCATTACAGCAGAGTGAATTATGAGCATCAATGTTCAGGTTTCTGAAGCTCATAAGCATGTTTCTCAGGAAATGAACTCAAGAAAGTGATGCAGGATTGTAGAAGTAAAAATAGTCTCTGCTCTTGCTTTGGTGTGAGGAGAGTAAGAGAAACGCATTAAAAAATTGCAGGAGCAAACCTCAAAGTCGGCATATTAGGAAGTGTATCAAACTGCTGCCACGGGAGACAGAGAAAAGATTAAAAAAACAAGACCTATGGGAGAATTTATGGAAAGTGATTTAAAATGAGGAAAAAAAAACAAAACAAGTGTGGTATTTATGTTGAAAATTGTCCTGAGACAAGTTTAGCCTTAATTTAATTTTAGCCTGGTCCCAAACATATTTGTCTAGGACATGCATAGCCGCAGGAGTGGAAGATGCTCTGATGTTGATGTGTGGTATCAGCTTTTCCCCAGGCACCAGCCTTGGACTTGGCTGTAACCTTTGCCTTTTGCCTGTGTGTGTGTGTGTGTGTGTATATATGCCTGCTAGTGAGAGTGTTTGAGTGAGTGAAGCCGAGGAGAACCAGACAAAGTGATGAACTGCATGTTGTGTGTCCGCCTTCTCTGACAGAAATAAAGCATAGGTAGTAAATGAATGTGTTTATGCATGTATGTATGTATGTGTGTTAAAATGAGCCTCCATCTGCATATGTGCATATGTCTCTGTGTGCGCTCAAAAGCATAATCAAGTATTTGTATGTGTATGCTTAAACATGTGTATATTTGTTTGTCAACGGCTGAGTCATATTTAATTCATGAGGCAGTATCACTATTTACCCTGTGTAACTCAGAGACCTGTAGTTTAAATTAATTGATCCAGTCCCCGTGTGGCCATTTCTCATTACAAACTCTATTAGTGATGCAAAGACTGGGTGTATTTGTGTGAGTATGAGCTACGTGTGTGCATCATATCTGATAATTCATGTGTTCATTTATGTCTAACCGGCATGCATTTATCTCTGTTTTTCTGCGTACAGAAATGTATTCCAGGTGTGTTGGAAAGTTAATGACATGGAAAATAATGACTGGTTATTCTATATAAACATGACTAACAGTCTGAAGCCAGGATAGCAACTCTGCAAGGCTGTACTTCAGCACAAGGGTGCTTTGAGCTAAATGCTAACATTAGCATGATAACATGCTCACAATGACATGCTGATGTTTAGCAAGTATAAATTTACCATGTTCACCATAGTTTAATGTGTTAGAATCCTAACATTTGCATAAAAGCACTAAACACATGGTACAGCGGAGGCTGTTAAGAATGGCATTAGTTTTGCAGGTATTTGGTCATAAATACAATGTTTAGTGCCATATTCTTTTACAGTAATACATCTAGCAGAGATATGTCAATAAAAACAAGGCCAAATTCTCCTTGAACTCCACTGAAAGTCCTCCAATCTTCTCTTAAGCAATCAGATGTTATGAGTTCCCCATTTTTCCCCTTTGTAACTGTTCAGGGAGTTTTTGATGATTGTTTTGTTTTGCTTTGTTAAAAACAGAGCAGCATCAACCGTGTTGAAGTTCCCCCGAGGTTTTCCACTCTGTTCTATGCAAATCCCCGCTCCCATGCAGAAATTGCATAATTCTTTATAAATGCACATATATAAACAATCAAACAAATGCATATTCATACAGGCCAGACAAAAACGGAGTTCTAGGGGAGTTTTGCTAATTTTGTGTGCCTTGATGAAAGTTTATTATCTGTTCATGTCTGCTCTATTCTGTCTCCCATTTCCATCTCTTCCTGTCTTTTTGGTTTTTGTGTACAGTTTTAATGTTGCTTTCAAGGTCATGTGGTCACTGTTTGTATCGCTGCTTTATGTCTTTGTCCTCTGTGTGCCTATAGCATGCATAATTGAATGTATGTGCTGAAATTGAGTTTCCAGGCCTTTGTTGTAGCTGCAGCTCTGTTCACTTCCTCCCTCTTCAGGCAAACACTGCTTACCGGTATATATAACACATACTTCATCTCACAAGAGTGATGGGTTAAGGACAGAGACTTATATTGTGATATACTGAGGCGATTTATTCTGCTACAGCGTCTTTAACGGTGAACCAATCTGCCATTACCTGGACAAGGTTTTTTACCGCATAGGGAATTTGAAGGTGACCCACCTTGCCTCAAATTCTGTGACGTATTTCTCAAAAAAACAGTATTACAGTATAATAGTTTATTGTAGTGTTCTCATTTCTTAAACAGGACATATACCCATAGAGTGTACTCATTCAAGAACATTCTTCTGGGTGCACCCATTGTCATCCATAACGTCTACGTATACCAGAAAAGTATAAAGTGAAATATCATCCTGCACAAAATATAACATACATACTATTTCTGTATCCTCTCTGGCTATCTTAACTGTCATCAAGTCACCCCAACTGTGGTCCCTGGCCATTGATCTCAAGCTGGTGGTTAAGGGTTATGTGACCTGTGGCCCTGGAAAATCGCAGAACTGCCACTCACTGCAATAGCAGCAGTTCAGAGGTTGCACTATTGAAGTCAGAGACTACGAAAAGATATAAAACATGTATGAAGTAATGTTTATACTTCTATAATGATTTTGACATAGAGTATGTGGAAAGATACAATTTTATTCACAGTATGGACATAAACAAGTGCAGAATATAGATGAAATTTGCTCTTCTTATTTGCTTCTTTGCTGCTTTAACAGATTTAATCATGAGAGCAGAAGGCTAGTGGAAGTGACCAGGGCGGTAAACACCATACGGATATAGTTTCTCTTTGAACTGAAAATTTAAAATTTGATGAGAACTTGACACAGGCCGGAGTACTGCTGTCTGCTGTATTTAGGATACAGTACTTCTATAGGCCCATTGCACCATTCTATCACATTCAGCACTTACAGAGGAAAAGCTTTTTACTCATCCTTCACTGTATGCGCACATTCATTTCATACATTTCCCTGAGATATGTCTTTGTGTATCAGTGTATTTATAGTGTCCATTGGCCAGGTGTAGAGCGGTGTAGAGAAAATGTCCTTCTTCACTTCTCTACCACAGTGGGGTTCAGTACAGACTGTTCCAGCCCTGGCCAGAATCAAGCCTAAAAATAGCCAAGAGAGGAAAATACACCTCCCTCACCCTCTCCATGCCTCTCCGCTCCTGTCCTCTTCATGCCATTTTTCTTGCTTGAAATGACAAACAATTTACAGAAAGACCATAGAGCCGTAATAAGAAGGGGAAACAGAGCATTTTAAACACTGCATTTATTTAAAGGGTATGGCCAAAAGAGGGTCACAATTAATAATGTGTGCATAATTTCCAGATGGTGACTTCAACACAACAATATTTTTGTGCTAAAATGTTGCAGATGCAATAGTTGTTTGAGCAGATAAAAACATTCCTTTAACATCCATGTGTCTTTCTTCCGTCCTATAATGTATTAATCTGTCCTCTCGCACCCTTCCCTCTTCTGCTCCTGGGGATTTCGGATCAAAGCCTCAGCTCCATTTGTGCTCGGATACACTCTGGGGGCCCGGATCAATTGAATGTGTCTGGAAGGTATTGAGTTAGTCCTGCGCTGCAGGTGTTCTGCCCTCTCCTTTATCTCCAACGCAAGCTTTTCATCTTGGCAACAGCACCGCATTGTTCTATTAACAGTGGCTCGGTAGATTACCAATTTCACCAGATTAGCCCGGGATAAATCCTCACTTTAAGGATCCGTGGTTGAGAGATAGGGATGTGGATAGAGAGGAGAAATGGCACAGTGTATAGTAGTGTGATGACATGCCACAAAATCCCCACCAACATAGGGTATAATGCACTTTCCCTCTTTCCCACACACACATTTACACAAGAAAGGTTTGTATTGTGTGCTGCTTTGTAATGCGGAAGCCCCTTATCTCTGTGCCTATGAAATTAAACTGGTGAAACAAAGCCCATAGTAATTAATCATTATATCCCTGACCATACAGTATGTCACTGTGTCACCTCTGCTCCTGTTGCTTTACACAGCTCTCCCTGAGAGGACTTAAACCATCTGGAGACACTTCTTACTACTGAGTTTCCCAGTGATATCCTTGTGCCTAAGTTTTATTATAATAGCATTAAAGTCACACAAAAAACAGTGTTAATGTAAGTCCTCCCCCAGGTGTCTTTTGTATGTGTTCATTTTTCTTTTTGTCTCTCACCTTAGGAGAAGGTGAATAATTATTTTTGTTGATTCAACACATAGCGAGCAGGTGTAAATAAATGTAAGGTGTCTTCACAGCTTACCTCCTGATTGGTTGGTTGCATGTAACATCCTGTGAACCCCCAGAGTTCCTCAGTTATTCAGCCACAACAGCATATTGGCTCCTGCTTTCTTAAAACAGCTTTTAGATTAATGTTTGTGTGTGTGTGTGTGTGTGCATGCATGCGTGCATGCGTGCGCGCGTGTGCACCTGAGAGTCGACGCCATGGATTATAGTCACAGAGAAACTCTGTTTCGTATAAGTCTGGGTAACACAAACACACACACATACACACAGTCTAAAGCTAGATTTATTTCTTCTATTATACACAGCTTAACCACCCTTCTTCACCTCTGTACTGAGATCAGTGTCAAGTCCGTCTCAGCTCCACACTGCATCACCAGCACTTAGGTCCGTCTGAGATCAGGAGTAAACACAGGAAGCGATGGACAAGTGGGTGTGTGGCTGCTGAGGGTGTGAGGAGTGGAGGATGGATGGAAGGAGAGGAAGAAGTAAGAACGTCATTACGTCCGTGATTCACATATTGTAAGTAGGCTGTAGGGAGGAAAAGAGAAACCCAATGGTTGCACTCAGAGATAATCCTGCTGAGAAAAAGTGTGTCAAAGAATTGAAGCAGAGAAGATGAAAATACACAGCAGATTTATTGTGTTTTGCATGTAAGAAAATGTTTTTTTTGTTCCATTGACAGCAGAGTGGGCAGGATGTAGGCTGGGACGATTGAAAGTTTGACTGTGGGGCGAGTTGGAGGTGGATGTGAAGTGGGAATGAATACTCTGAGGTCTACACCAAAACAATTGCTGATATAGCCTACTCTACAGTGACAGATCAGGCAATAAAGAGGGATTTCAACACTGGTTTTGTTCCCTCTGTCAGTTTTTTTTGCATCTTTTCTGAGTCCTAAGAGGCCCTTAAATGTTACGGTATTGTGCTGGCTTGGAGTTTGATAGCATGTTTGACTTTCAACACCAAAACTACAATACTAAAGTAATGAGATATGAATCACTAATATTCAAAGGTTAAGTTCAAATATGTAATCACAGATGATGTCACACATGTTTCGATATGTATCCGACACATTGAAATAAAACTGTAGCCTATTGTATTAATGTATTGTATTGACTTCTCAAACGGATGTGATTGTTTTGAAATGTAATTACACTCCACATTTTATTACCAAAAGACTTAATCCAAGAGGACTAAGAGTCTATAGTCATGCAAGCAGCTCTGAGCGGCCTGACCTAAGGCGCAGCGGTGTTTAAAGCTAAATGCTAATGCTGACAATAACAATAGGTTTAAGATGAGCCAGGTCAGTGCAGAATTGATTGCCAGTGATTGCCGCCCTTTGCATGCTGGTTAGATTTGTGTCCGACTTGATCTTGACTTGCTCTGACGTCATGCACACTTGGGCAATGATAATCTCACGAGATCAGGGTGGCCACAGGTTTGAGACGCAGGCAGTGCAGTTGCTTTTCACCAAATGTGAGACCCAGACGGACCCAGAGCATGCTGAGAAACGCCGGCCTCTCAGCGGATTTAACAGCTAATTGGTCCAGAATCGACTCAAAATGATGACGATTCATATAAACTTTTTATTGTTTTTGAATCAGAGGGGTTTTAATTGTCATGCTACTCTGTCTTAATAAAAACAACTGGAGACTGTGTACCAGGTGTTATATGTGTCTGATAACATTTTATTGAATTTGAATCGGACTGGATGTGAGTGTTTCTTTGACTTCCTGTTCAGCCTGAAGGCTGTGGGAATCAGCTGGAAACTGTCTGGTCACAGCTTTTGTCACCCCCCGGCTGATGCAACTTTACAGGCAAGGCGCAGTTCATCTCAAACCGGCCTATTGCTAACATGCTAATGTTTAACAGGTGTAATGTTGACCAGATGTACCATTTTAGCGTAGCATGTTAGCATGCTATCATTTCCTATTTAGTACAAAATAAAAAGTACAGCTGATGGGAATTTCTTTAGTTTTGAAGGTATTTATTCATAAGTCAAAGTCATTAAAGTTCAAAGTTTCCCATTATGGCATTAAATGACAGTGAATAACTCCCCAAAGTCATTAGGATTAATGAACGTCTGTATAAAACCTCATGGAAATCCATGTAATAGTTGAGATTTTGGCATGGCTGAAAATTCTCCACTGACTGGGTCCTAGAAAATTCCGCCACCTGGCTTTACACCTGTGTATACTGCAGCCTTCTGCTGTTTTTGCGTGTGCAGTGCATTATGAAAATGATAAATGGCACAGATGACAACTTTAGAGCATGGATAAATCACCATAGGCTACTTTTTTGCTGCGCTTTTTTCTCCCTCCTTTCCCCCTCTGCCTTGTTGTGTCTTTATTACTGAGAGAGATTAATTCATACGCTGCCATTGGCTCAGCACTGCACCAGTATCGAGGGAATATTCACCTCTGACATACATATACAGGGAGAAATGCTGTAGTGAGTATTAGGGTTGGATTAGAATTGTGAAGATGGAAACAATCATGCGGAAAATACTGTTAATGATACAATGCTTATATTCATGATCTATCTATCTTCACAGCCATTTGCATGGACATTTGAAACCCCTGCTGTTTCTTGGACTTCTCGGGAAACAAATTTCACTTGTTCAACTGATGGCCGTCAGATTGTCTGGCAACTGTGACGTTGTTGGCAGAGTAACAGACAAAAACCACACAAATACAATGGTGGGAGAGCACAAAAGTGCACATGAACAAGCAGGCAGCTTGACAATGAGCGAAGCAGACAGATTGTGTGAGAATGAAAAGAAAGAAAGAACAAGGAATTTCAAACAATGGCAGGGAAGAAAATACAGTTGGGTACACAGACTGAGAGTGAGCCTGTCGCAGATGTCCACGCTTTCACTTTTCCCCGCAAATCTGCGCCAATGTCCAAATGTAAACTGTCGCTGAAGTGAGAGCAGCGTCAGGTGTCATGTCAGCCATGTCACGTTGAGTGACACTTTTGGTAGAGGCGGATCCAAGTGTGATGGGAGACGATCATGCGATTGCCATCAACCCAACCGATTATAAAGAACCGACGGCTGCAGAATGCACTAGATCATATAGTGACATTTTTCATATGTGAATGTAGGAGCGCACATGCATGAGTCTGTTTGTCTGCATTTGTTTGTGTGTTCGTACAAAAGAGACTTGTCAAACTAAATTCAAGGTTGATTCTTGATTGATGATAATTTACATGCACAGTCTTTTGCTTACTGTGTTTCACTTTCTGTTTCTCCCTCTATTTCTCAACCATTTGTCACAAACCACCAGACAGAATAAAGATATCATACTTTGTGTGTTTATATTTTGCGCCCATAAGAGGCAGATTTGGTGGTTAAATGCACTTTATGTGTGCAGTGTTGTATCATAAATTGTTACTGTAATACTGTCTTCTCTCTTTTCTATCAGTGTGCTGTTTTGTGGTCCACAAACGATGCCATGAGTTTGTCACTTTCTCCTGTCCTGGAGCCGACAAGGGTCCTGACACAGACGTAAGTCCAGCTTTTTGATATATTACAAGGCTGTACAGCATGCAATCTATAGTAGAAGAAAAGAGAGAGAGAGAGAGAGTATTGCAATATATCATCATATTGATTTTTTGTATCAGCCTGTTTAAGTTAACCCTCTTTCTGCAGTATATATCACAATCATGAGCACTTTGCTGTTGCTGTATCAGCAACTGTTTGCTTCCACACATCAGATGTGATAACATTGTCCCTCATTAGCCTCCTCTCTTTCCCTCTAAAGCTTATCTGCTGCTGTCGGGGCAGGGTGGTGGTGTTTTATCCGTGTTGGAGTGAGTAGTGGTGTTTTATCAGTGTTGGAATCTGACCTCTGTGGTCCCTCAATATACAGTATCTCTGTTTGCAGTGCATGTGTGGTCCGCTGTAGCTGTAGCCTTAGTCTCCTCTTCCCTCCAGCCAACAAGGGGATCTGTCCTTGGTTAGATAAGAGTGGAGGTCAAGCACAGCCTCAGCATGCACTGATGTCTGTGTACTTACATGCAACAAGCCAATAACACATATGCCCATATAGTTTGTGCATACAGATGATAAGCCCCTTTCAGAGGTGGAACATAACTAAGTACATTTATTTAAGTACTGTACTTACGTACAATTTTGAGGTACCTAACTTGAGTATTTCCATTTTATGTTACTTTTTACTTCTACTACACTACATGTTGGAGGCAAATAGTGTACTTTTAACTCAAATACATTTATTTCAGATCATCAGTCACTAGTTACTTTGCAGATTTATAATATTTATACAATATAAAATATAAGTTAATTAATAGATGGTGATATATTATGTAATGTAGGGAAAGCTTGCTTGAGTAGTTTTGGTACTTGAAGTATATTCAATTTAATTTAATTCAATTTAATTTATTTATAGTATCAATTCACAACAAGAGTTATCTCAAGACACTTTACAGATAGAGTAGGTCTAGACCACACTCCAGAATTCACAAGGAAACAGTGTCCTCCAGAGCAAGCAACAGTTGGCGAAAAAACTGGCAGGAACCTTTTCTTGGTAGGCGGTGTCTGACGGGCCGGTTGGGGTTAGAATATTTTGATGCTTACACTTGTACTACTACTTAAGTAAACCTTTGAATGCAGGACTTTTACTTATAAGAGTATTTTTTACAACGTACTATCGCTGCTGAATACTTCCTCCAGCACTGGCCCCCATACAGTCTGATCAGCGGTACTTTTTTCATCTCTTCCATACAACTGCAAACACAAACTCACAATTAGACGTTTGTGTTCTCGCACTTCAGTTTCACCAGACTGAAAGACCTGCTAATGGATGTTCCCTTTGCTAATCCAATTAAGACGCACACCCACAACAATATCCTCTCATGTTTACCCGAGCAGGAACATTAAAATGGTATTCACTGCAATGACGATACCCAGTTTGTTCAGCACCTCTGCGCTAAGATTTTCAACTTCTCCTCATTTAATAATATCAGAATTCATTTGAGTGTTTTTCAAAGGAAAGTCAATGCAATTTAGTGAAGCTGTTGCATCCTAGGCAATCTAGAGTGCATGTTTGTTTTACACCTTGTGTTTAATTACTTCTATCAAAGCAGTCGCTCTGTAACAGCTTCTCTTCATCTTCATTTCTTTTTTAAGACTCATTAGTCTTGTCTCTAGCCCTCCAAAACACATTGTTCATTTTCATTCCTGAGCTTCCTTCTTGTTATTCAACCATGCATCTCCTCAGCTCTATCTTCCTGCCTTATTGTTTCTGTCTGTCTTCCTCTCTTTTATCTCTCTTTCCCTCTCTCTCTCTCTCTCTTTCTCTCCTTCACACACATGTGCACACACACACACACACACACACACACACACACACACACACACACACACACACACACCTGACCTGCATTTAAGTATCCATTGTGCATTTTGGTCTGCCTGTTTGTGTGCCCGTTATCTACCGACTGGCTTTGGCACAAAGTGAATAGAGGGCCCTTCGGGGATGGACCTCTTTGAATTCCAAATGATGATACAGGCCTCACTCATACACAAACTAAGCACTTATTTTCCTTTACTCTTGTCAGTTTTCCCCCCTTTTCTTTATTAAATTTTTCATGCAGCATAGTTAAGTTTAAAAACAACAAGCAACTTGCCCATGATGCCACCACGCAAGCTAAAAGTGTCCCCAGTGAATCATATGTACTGGTGCTCTATGCCTAAAAGGCAAGTAGTTAATGATAAGGCTGAAATTATTCTATTTTTTTTCTTACATAGATATTCTATAGTGTGTGTGTGTGTGTGTGTGTGTGTGTGTGTGTGTGTGAGTGAGTGAAGCCGAGGAGACGAGAACTCTGAACGAAGTGACAAACTGTATGATTTGCAGAAATAAAGTGTGTGTGTGTGTGAGTGAGTGAGTGAAGCCGAGGAGACGAGAACTGAACGAAGTGACAAACTGTATAATGTGCAGAAATAAAGTGTGCGTGTGTGTGTGTCTGCGTGCTCCTGAGAGGCGACGCCAGTCACAGAGAAATACTGTCTCTGTCTTGTGTTTGTTTGTTTGTTTGCTGTTTAGCATGAACACCTACTGAAATTTAGTGAAAGGGTGTAGCATGAGCATTAAGCAAAGATAGAACCCGTTACATTTTGGAGCAGATCTGAGTCACGGGGCGCAAACACAAATTATTTTTCACTTTTGTTAACACTGCAAGGCATTTGTGCTGCATTCATGTGGTGTCAGAATAATTAGAAAATGAGTTCCCTACTGGGAAAATTACAACGCATTAACATTGGGCATTGAGATTTGGCATACCTTGGCAGAGGACTGCACCCTCCAATTGCCCCTCTAGTTGAATCTGTTTCTTGTCCTCCGGCCTCAGAGTGAATGACATGACTCACCAACACCTCCACTCAACACTATCCATCCGTCCTTCTCAGCATCACTCCGTCTACACTCCTTCATCATTGCCCCTCAGCTTCTGAATCAGTGTGGTGTCATGACTCTCATGAATCTGGCTTGGGGCTCGGACACGGACACACACACAAACATTTTTCATTTTCTCTCTTACTCACACACACACACACACACACAAACGTACACACATGTGCACACACACACACACACACACTGTCCTTTTGCACTGTGGGACATGAGTGACACTTTGGTTGGCCTTTTTAAGTAAATGGCGTCATCTGTTTGGCATATGCTTTGATCCACTGGCAGAAGAGAGAGAGAGATGTTCGCATTAGGATTTGAGTGAAAAGTGCTCTCTCTCTTCTCTTTCTGTTTTCCATTCAGCACATTGTGAGGCGTAGGTGGTAAATAGTGCTGTATTATCAGTCAAGGATCATTCTGGAACCAGTGAATGAAAGTGACTCATCCATAGAGAAACAATATGGGTTTCACAACCAGATTACATATGAATAACACGCCTAGATATTTGACCAGCAATCCCTTTTAAAATATATTTTTTTCTTTCCTTTTTTGTGATATTCCTTTTTTTTCAGTGACAGATTTGGTCAGTGTGACTGGAGAGATTATGCTTTACATGGGTATACTATTGCTGTTACTCTCCTTGGCAGATCTTCTTTGCAACCATCTGTCTTTTGCCCTGTTCATTAACAACACGGCTACAAAGCTTTTGCATGTGTTTTGAAGTATTTTTCATCCGGCTCCATATGCTTGTTTTATCACGTGTCTTCTCTTCACCTTACAGGATATTCTGTCCAGTTGATCGTGGTACTGGATTTGGAAATTGGTGTGCTGTGGATGTATGTTTCAGTTCTGGCAAAAAAATAATCATCTGAACCAAGGCTGATTTAACCCAACGCAAAATATTGAAGTCTCTTCAGTTTAATATTTACCATTCAGCCCATCTACAACTGTAAAAGCATCCAACCCCTCTTATGTAAAGGGAAAAAAGCAACCAACAAGCTTTGGAAAAGGTTAGATTATTAACCCCAAGATTAACAATTAACTGCTGATTATTTCTTCAATTAATCAATTAATCGTTTGATCTTTAAAATGTCAGAAAAGAACAAGTGATCACAATTCTGCGGACCATTTCTTCAAGACCTATGTGACACATTAAAGTAGCTGTTTTGCCGACGAGCAAATCAAAAACACATTTTTGCATGAACAATAATTTAAAGCCATAGTGTAGTTTCTGCAGCCCCCATGAAGAATTCTAAGTAATGACAACAACACTGTCACCACGTCCACATGATACAAGCCTTTTGGTGACTGTGCACCACCCCCACCCCTCCCCTACACAGTTGCTAGTAGCTCAAGGAGGACACGGAGGATTAAAAAAACATGATGGACTCTTCAGAAGAGGTAATTATCTTCACTTGAGTTTTGGCGCGGTAAAGTCGTCGGAAGCCACAATCTTCTGAACATAGCCATACTGAAAAATACAGAGAGAGTTGATAGTCTTAACTAGCTTTGTAGCAAGTCATTTGGTAATGGCTCAAATGTAACAGGCATTCATTAATATAAAACATGTATGCACTAAAGCTTTAATTGATTGTTAAAACAATATATAAATTTTCTGTAAATCGACTAATTGTTTGCGCTCTAGTAAAAAGTGGATTTCAAAAAGACGTATGTAAAATTAAAGTGACTTATCTTCTTAAGGTATTTTGCTTCTGTATGCAGTCAGAAGGACAGTAACACATCCAGCTTCCCAATCTAATGTATGTAGTACCATTTCCCATTAATTCTGCCTGGACATACTGTACCTGAGTACCACACTGTGAGACTCATACAAGCCCTTCATCAACTAAGTATCTATAAACTACTACAGCGACCCTCCACCCTCTATCCCTCATTAATGCAGTAATCTGCGCACAGGCCTGTTGACACTCTGCTGAAACCTACAGTGTTGTCTTCATTGGCATCATTAACCACTTGCTCCTGTGAAAATGAGCACATCACTGAGAACTGAGATGGGAGAGGAAAGGGAGCAATAGTTTACTGGAAAGAAGATTATTGAACCGCTGCATTTATCCCTCCTTTTTTATTTAGAAAAGACATTTTCTTACACATACACAAATCTATGTAGCCCCTACAGTACAGTATGTGTTAATTACTAAAACATGACTTTGAAATCTAATCCACTCTGAAATTAGAAATCATCCTCTCACAATACTGAATTTATTCTACACAAATAAACACAGTGATATTTTGCTCCTACTTTAAAACATTAAGGTTGTTTTACAGATATCCTTCCTGCTTCATCCTTACTTATTGTTGGAAAAAACATATTTAGATTAGTCAGATAACAATTTTACGATGTTTTTAACTTCAGATAAACTAAGCTTCATGGGGCATATCGACAAGTTTTATATCCATCAAGAAAGAAGGCATCCTTTAGAAATAAACTGCCTGCAACAAAAACAGCTCAACTGTTTCCAGTTCAGTAGTTAACTCTCAGCGTATCCAAATGAGGTCATCTGTAATTCAGCTGCAGTTTGTCAGTGAGATTACCAGAGGCTCAGTTCAGGTCTGAGAAACTGCGTATGTCCCTTGTTCAGAAAATGACATTAGGAGGAGAGCCCAGCTGTTCTCCCAAAACTGATTATAGGTGCTTGTGGATGAGCTTTAACTGTATGTGTGTGTCAGGATAGGGGTGTCCGTGTGTGAGAGCGCAGACGTGAGTGACTTTAACTAGCCAGCTGTGCATATGGCTGTGGTGGTGAAAGGACAATGGCACTTTAGACTGTATGAGAAGCCCTGATGTAGGTTAATGTAATATTTGTCTCCATATATTAGAGACAAAATGACTTATTCATCTGTGCTGAACTGTACGACGGGGACACAGAGCCAATTAAAGATCTCCTTTGATAGCTGTAGGGCATGACACTGGTGGAGACCTACCCAAAACTTTTTGTGGATTAGCAAAAGCATTTATATGCGTCTTTGCAAAAGTAGCCTATAATTAAGCTACTGCTTTACCTTTCACACCTATGATGACACAGGTTGTTGTTTGTTTTTACTCTGAAAAGATGTGAACAATTCTGACTAAGTTCTTTGACACTGAATATTACATTTGTCATGATGACATGGATATGAGCACACAATCAGTCTCAGAGGAGCTCATATTGTTGTATGTGCAGAAAAACAAAGATGGCTGGCTGGAGTAGGCCTATGGCCTGAAGCACGGTACCAGTTGTCACAAAGTAGACATTTTGATCTTTCAAAGACAGACACACGCATAGAGACAGGCACAGAGACGCAGACAGAGAAGCACAGGCACAGAGACGCAGACAAAGACACACAGACACAGAGATGCAAGGACGTACACACACACACACACACACAGAGACCTCTCCCCTGATTAGGAGATGTACCTCAGGTGCCTTTGGAGGTGTCCTCGGTGTCTTTGCCAGGCAAGCAAAAACAATAACCCAAAGGAAAACACCACTCAAAACTAAAGTAAAAAAAAAAATGAAACAACACTAGCTGCCTGACTACACTTAGTGACACCTGCCTTCTCTCAACCTTTATATAAAGAGAGAGTGAGCAGATAGAGAGAGAGAGAGAGAGAGAGAGAGAGAGAAAGAGAGAGAGAGAGAGCCATAGCATCAAAAAGATTTGAGTTGCTGCATCTTTCTGCATCACTTTGACACATTGACAGGATATGCACTTAAACATGGAAAATCCCTTGTTCCTTCCTTCTCAGGGTGCTGCTGTTGACAACTATGACAACTGAATGCTTCTTTGTTTTTTTTATACCTTTAAAGCTTGCAGCCTCTGTTCTAATGCAGTTACTGCATGGCATCAGTGCAGTTTGGGGGACATTTGTCCTCTTGTTTCTCTTATATGGTCATCTACAATCTGTCTTTGCTAGACTAAAAAACTTCACTCTCAAATTCAGTTCCTGTGCTCAGATACCAGTCCAGGTTAGCAAAGTGCCCTGTTAGCATTAGCCTGGCCTGATAGCATACATTTCAGCTGCTCCATTAAGCCTGCCGTGCAGCCTCGAGCCATTACCATCCCTCCAGCAATGGCTGAAAGAGCTAGCTAACACGTCTGCTCCAGCAGCTTACACAATGTCAAATCTCTCCACATGTTAATGCAGAAGTGTACACGCGCTGCAGAGTGCAGCCACAAGAGCAGGCAGGGGTGATGAATTAACTTGATGATAACTCAGTACAAGTCAGAGAGTTCATCTGTTTGTTGTTAATAAAGAGGAACAGATTGGTCTTTAGATTACAGACGTTATGATTACGGTATATAAGACTGCTACAATGAGGGGCTGTGAACATGAGGTTGCTCTTCAGTCACAAATCACAATCTGTCTGTCTGTTAAGTAGTAAGCAACATTACTTTAGGCTGAGCAGATGTCCCACAAAGACAGCCTCTGGTCATTTTACACAGATTGCTCTCAATGAGAGAAATTATGTGAAACTACTTTTTTTTTTACTTTACTCCCATTGGTTTAACTGCTGCTCAAAAGTCAGAGGATGCTGTTCATACTGTCAGGCTCAGATCTTACTTTCTAAACAGTGTTGTATTGTTTACTATGGAGAAAGAACTTAGGTTTTCTAGCAACTTATTGTACCACAGTGGCAAACACTTAGTAAAGAAATCAGTTCAAGATTATATGAAGTTTGATGAAGATTTTACATCATTTTGTACATTTCTTCAGTTAAAAGTGTCCACCATATGAATACATGTAAATGCAACAGATAGCACCTTATTAGTGATAATATTAAGTCTTGTTTTTATATCAAGATTGGTTTAGCTAATACACTAATGCACTTACCTGCTACAGAGCATGCCAAACTTCCAACAGTACTTTAGCATTTGTGAACTTTGTAATATTCATGTAATGTTCAGAAGATATGAAGTGCATAAAAACCCATACTTTAATCATCATAAATCAATAAGCCTGAAAGTATCAGATGTTTCAACAGCTGGAAAAAATGAGTAATTATATAAGCTGCTGATTTAATCACAGATATCAAATTGCAATCTGCTGTTATTGGTCCCATGCCTGGTTACATAAGCCAGTGTGTTGATGAATGTTAGGTCTTGTTGGGGACAGTGTGGTTTCCGGCTGCTGTCTCCAGGCAGGAGACAGAAATGGGGAACCTGAGAATACTAGTGGAGTGCATGCTAGGTTATTTATCATCACACTGCCTGGTTTGGTCTGAGAACAGCATGTAAAAAGGAGTGTACTCAGACAAGTTGCACATACCTAATTACATAGGAAGCATGTTAAACTCATCTCCTACAGTAAATTGTTATTACTGTTATCCCTGCCATGTTTACACCTCTTCCTATGCTTGAGGGAGTGTACTGAGATATAATACACCTAGTGTCAGACACCAGTCTCTTTTTTGCTGCTATTGATAGGGTGTGCAAATGAAAAAAATCACACGTTGCCTAAATGCAGTACGTCTAAATGCTGAAGTGTGGCGAACACTGTTTGTATGACTGTCCCCAGGCTGCGCCGCACAGATCAAAACACTGCCAGCTCTCACTCGCACGCTTCTCCTCGACTCGTGTGAAAAATGGCCATCTTACAAAAACATGCACGGTGGGGCATGGGTACTGTAGCGCAGCCACCTGCTGACGCCTGCAAATGCCTGCCTCTGTTACAGAACAGCAGCGGGTGGGGCACATTTGAAAAGGTTTGAGCCAGTGGGCAAATGGGTTAACCAGCAATCCTTTACTCAGCTACAATACTCACCTTTAGGTAGAATTGCTGGAGGGACTTCAACCAATAATAATTTTCACTTTAGATAAATCAGTTGATAACTTTTTTCTAAATAATCAATTAATTGTAACGTCTATTAAAGAGTGTCCATTATTAACTACCCAAAGTCAGAGACATTAACAATCCAAAACCCAAAGATATCCTATTTACAGTGACATATGTATGCGTCATGAAAGACTTAAATTATCATTAATTATCAAATGTTGCATGTTATGTTATGGCCGTTGCCTACGTTGTACTAACAAACCTTTAGCATGTTGCAGACACATACTGAGCTCTGAGATACACACAATGTGTTTCTGGTGAACACTGAATGCAAACCGAAACTTTGTTAGTCTTCAAACAAAACTCCACAGGGACTGTTTAGCTTTGACAGCTGAATTATAGAATTGTACCTGGGAATTTGTCTGTCAGCCAGTGGAGTTCTTGTAGGCCTACTTTGCCTTAAGATTAGTTTGATTACATGGTGAAGCTGCACTGTTACTCTAAAGCCATCCTTTGTTTTCCCTGTACCAACATACTTCAGTTCAGTTGCATAAAAATACAGCAACTGTCTCCTCCACCCTCCTCCGTATACTTTCCTGAAGAAAACATGTTTAGTGTGATTATGTAACACCATTGTGTGAGTGTGTGTGTTCATATCTACTGTATATTGCTCCCCAGCATGCGTTATGAACTTCCTTTTGCTTATTAACAGTGCAGCTCATTAATATCCACTCCCATACTGACAAAGACAGAAACCTTTTGCCTAAATAAACCCCAAAGACCTGCAGGAACAGGGGGAAATGAGTGCAAAGCAATTAAGAAGATAGAGAAGATTTACGAGAAGGTTTCAGTTGGGTCGGACGTTTCCAGGTTTAATAAAGCTAAGAAATTGTGAAAAATAATGAGCGCAGCAAAAGGCGACATAATATCAGTGGACATTGCGATGATTAAAGCCGCAGGCTCATTTCAGCCCACACAGCCGGTATGTTACACACGGGACGCTTGGTTTTAAAACTTGTTTAAGTAAAGAGCTAATGGCCTAATTAGCCTTACACTGTAAACCCAGATTTAGTTGTAGGCTAATTAAACTTTTTAGTGCTCACTACTTATTCTTTCACGTTTTGTTAAAAAACATATTTATTGGGTACCCAGATAGCCCAGGTGGTAGAGCGGGCGCCCATATATAGAGGTTTACTCCTTGACGCAGCGGGTCTAGGTTCAACTCCAACCTGCAGCGCTTTGTTGCATTCCCTCCTATGTCTTCAGCTGTCCTGCCAATAAAGGCCTAAAAATGCCCAAAAAAATATATAATAATAAACATATTTATTACTAAATCACATTAGTTGTTTGTAACAATCAATACAATACAGAGAGAATAAAAAAAATAAAGCTTTTCTGCATTTATAGTTTCCTTTTTCCGTACTTTTGGTTCAACCTTCTTCAACTTCAACACAATGTATATTTTCAAAGAAATTAAACCATGAAAGTGCTATGTTCATGCAAGGCCCACTGGGTCTGCTCAGTTCAGCCAGCCAGGAACTTGATAGTTGTGTTTGTGATCAAATACCGGGGGGGCGACTGATGGGGTCTGGGCAGTGAGGAAGTGTGAGGTCACTTAGATCCATGCAGAGTACTTGGGAAATTATAATCTGTGTGTTGTCATCCTTTCTGTTTTAATGGCGCTAATGTATTGAATACATTGTTTTTAAAACGATACTGTTATAAAAGAAAAGTTTTGTTAAAGCCCAATGTAAGTAGAGTCTAATGTTTCTAATTTATAATATTTCAACAACTTGTGTTAGTAAGGATTTTTAGTAATGACTACTAATGTAAATTTGATTTGGTCTAGTACTCACCTTGCTTATCAAGATGCCCAGCATGTCAGTTATGTCCAACTTTTCTGTGACATTGTATTAATGGGAGTAGATCATGAGTGGATGACAATTGATTTTCTCCTTTTAATAAGGGCTAATCGACATGTGGTGAAACATACTGACACCTAATGAGGAAGTCTGTCTACAAAAGAAAAGGCTTGCAGAAAAAGAGAGAAATGTAAGGGTGGGAAAGACAACGAGAATGATATGGAAGACTTAGAAAAGAGATATGCAGAGAGGCATCAAGCCAGAAGCAGTATGGGAATAAAAGTGTGGGCGCTGAGCTCATATCAAAGCTTTATTAAATTAGGAGGAATTTAGTGAATCTTCTACTGTGGGAAAACAACAAATAGATGCTGCACCTGAGATCCTGTCTTTAAAAGAAGCTAGGAGCTAAAAGAAGGTAGGAGGAGGACTAGATAATAAGGATGGGTGGTCAGAGGAAAAGGAACGTTTAAGGAGGTAATGTGGTGTAAGAATTAACACATGGAGGTCAAGCAGAGATGGGGAAAAAGGAGAATCGAAGGGGGGAATATTCTCCTTGCATGGACCCAGAGTAGAGCAAGGAAAAAAGGAAGCAAGTCTGAGAGCTAGAGGGCTTTCTTCCTGCAGGGAAGATGGAGGAGAAAGGGGAGGTATCCATGTGTAAGTTGCACTATTGTTGCCAGTTTTGGTGTGTCCTCCTCAAGCCCTGCATGTGTGTTCACCTCGTGCTGCCCCGTTTGGTGTGTACTCCTGTCTTCTTGCATCTCTAGGAGTGTTTGGTCTTCTCATTCTTCTCTGATGCAGAATCAGATAGATAAGAGGCTTTATTGTTGCCCGACATGCATTCATAGCTTGTGTCTATCATTTGTGTTTAATAGTTTCTGACACTAAAACAGAGACATTTCAATAGATGAGTTAGATTCAATATATCAGATCAGAACATTCCTACAGTGTGACTAAAAGATCATGTGAAGCCTCTGGATCCCTCTGGAGCAACTGGAAGAGGTAGCTGTGGGTAGTTTCTGGTTTATTGTTTAGCTCTATTAGAATATACTGTATTTAGTACAAAAATAAAGCTGGCTTTCCAATAAATACAGTAAAGACACAACTACTGTACATTATCATTAATTGTGGACACTTTCTTTATTTTTCTTTTCAAGTTTAGTCAGAATCTTGTTTTGTGTTTTGAGGTGGATCTCTCAGTCAGGTACATTCACTTTCACAACAGATAGCTGCCCCAGAAACGTCAGTCTGAGCCAGTGTGTGTGGCTGCAGTGTTACTGAAGAGAGGAGCTGCTCAGAAAGGTGGACTCTCGAGGAGTTTAGCCGCCCTGACATGTTTACTTCTCCTGGGCCGACACGTTGTGTTATTGTGACCCACTGTGCTCCTCATACTAACCTAGTTTGATCTCTTTTAAATTAAACTTCCTTTGCTCACCTCAAGAGCTCGGCCCGTTTCTTTGGATTGAGCTTTTTTTTTAAAACATTGTAAGGGGCTTGTACCAATTGGAGCATTTTCATTATTAATCAATAACTGATACGCCTTGCAACCTAGCCAGTCTGCACTCCTTCTGCCAGATAAACAAGTCCACTTACCTATACAAAAGGTGTTGAATTGCGCAATCTTTATCCATCTCAGATCAACAGAATCTTTTCTACTCTGAGATGCTGTCTTTAATCATGCAGATACACAAGCACTCAACGCTCAATGTGATTGCTGAATGAATGAAGGTTTTTTTTCAAAGAGACTAATGATGATGCGAGTTCTTGCTCCCCACAGAGGTGAAGTGCAGAAGATGAATAGTCATAAAACTTGCACTCTCAGCAGGTGAAAGACTCGGAGTGGCCCGTTGGGAAGTGTGAGGAAGTGCACCACAGAGCCTAACCTGATTAAAGGCCTTAATGACTGTGTGTAAACAACACATCACTGCTGAGTGTTATTTTATAAAGCTCAAATTGGGTTTTGTTGTCAACGATTAATGTGCATAACAATGCCTCTAAGTGCATGGAGATTATGGATAGTGAAGGTGGATTCAATATTATCATGTGTTCAATTCTTATTTTAGTGCCACTGCAATGGCTGTTTCTCATTGGCATTTAACAAATCCAAAATTGATATCAGGGTTCATTTTGTTGCCTGACTCACTAGTAAATGAGAAGATTAAATGTGGATTTAGTTTTGATTTACTGATAATGAAAAAAGATTGTGCTGCACCAAGGCTCGAATGAAAAGGTCAGCTATCTGTAATTCTGAAATTATGTAATCTTTACATCATTTCTCCCTCCCTCTTTCTTTTCCTTCAGTTCATCACTTTTTTTCTGCAACTTCTGCAGGTTGCTTTCATGGTCGTCACATAATATGCAACAGCAAAAACTGACCAGGGACCCAAGACTTGCTTTTCTGTCATAAACACAGTTCTTAATAATAGACACACACACACACACACACACACACATATGTACAGTATGTGTGAAAAGTAATTAGTCGCCAGCAGGAAACAAGAGGCTGAAAATAGAAGAGAAGCTAAAGATTTCTGTCTGTCCAGCACAAGAAAGAAAATCTGATAGAAATTAAAACTATCTGTATCAATATTTTGATATTAATACTTGCTTCCACACACATACAAACTTGGAAAAAACAAATATCCATGTTGTTTTGAGTGAGATACGGTTTCTGAGTGTCCTCTGCCTTCAGTCTCCGGGTGAGCTGTTCAAAATCTACACGTCTTTCTACGTAACTAGCCGAGATGAGTCGGCTAACCGTAGTATGCGAGCACTAGCATGCTAGTTTGTTCTCAATGGCAAATCACTGCTACAACACACACTAGTTCACTATAATCTACAAAAGAACTACAAGTGCGCCCTCGTTTAGAAGAAGTCTCCCAGCTAATCCTGCCTTGTACTGACCAAAGTTCAAATTACAGTAGCTAGCTGATGTGAACATTACCTAGTTACTGCGCATGTGTGACTCCCAACAAAGATAGTAAAGAAGTGAGATGTCTCACTCTGTAGCTAAAACAGAGACCTAAACACACAGGGTGAAAAGAGGATCTGCAGCAATGGGCAGTACAACAAAAATATGGTGTTTTTTGAAAATGAAACCATACCTATTCTGGTACAACATCAAAATACAATTATGAACCTGAAAATGAACATAATATGGGCGCTTTAATACTAGTGATGAACCTGTGGAGAATTATCACAGAATTCCACAGTTTCAATTTTAAGATTATTGTTTTGTTTTTCTGCCATGCGACTTTGTTGTTTTGGTTGACTCTCACTGCTCTGATTATGGTTGTTTTCAGCAAAATAAACTCCAATTGACTCACTCACACTACCTGCCCAGCCACCCTATACCAAACAGTAGGCACAGTTAGCAACTAGCTAGTGAACATCATGGAGCATTTAGCCACTAAAGAGCTAGATTTTTCCCTCAGGAGTGAGCGGAGATCAAAAATAGAGCTATAGTACAGTTAAATGACTTATATTTCCTCCCTTCTGTTTGTGATATATATGTTATATAAACTGAACTTGCATTTTGGACTGTTGGTCAGACGAAACAAAACGTCATCTTGAGTTTTAGGAAATTCTCAGAGACATTTTTTACAAATTTGTGGCACATTACAGACTAAATCATTAACTGATTTTTTTAAAATTATAAGTATAGTATTATTTAGCACTTCAAGGTAATCAAGTAATGCAATTGAATTGATCAGATGAGAGTTTTATGAATAATTTATAGACCTACAGTAACTGTGTGTGTGTGTGTGTGTTTGTGTGTGTGTGTGTGAGAGAGAGAGAGAGAGACTCTGCACATACCCCTGCACTTGTGCGGTTGCACCGCAGAGAGGCTGGTAAACAATACATGTTTGTGGGCAGACAGCAGCCAGGGAGCTGACCTATTCCTCAGACTGGAGGCAGAGGCGGCTCGTGAATGTCACCTCCAGGGAGGGACCCCAGGAGAGAAGGGGAGGGAGGGGAGGGAGGAAGACATCAAGCAGTTTTTTTTTTGCTCCATTTCAGTCCAGAAACATCATCCCCCTTTACCATTGTGAGTGTTGATATTCACAAATGGCAAAGAGGTGAGTTTCTGCTTCTGTGAAAGTGAGTCACAACCTGTTGTCTTGTTTACTGTAATAAGGCTTTTGCTTGTTGATGCATCATTCACCTTCGCAGCATGCCCACACTTGCTTCTGCTACTAAATAGGTGCTGAGAGGTCTTACAGCAAAGTGTGACATTTGGCTTAAACTGCAAAGATACTAGATAGACAGCAGAGGGCTGTTTCACAAAAGCAGAATTTATAAATCCAGGATAACCAATAAAGCGAGGCTTGACCTAGTCTAATCTGCGCATCCTGGCTTGGTGCGTTTCACGAAGGCCAAGCCAGGCTGACCACTGACCACTGCTATGAAACTGTCATAATCATACCATTCAATGGCTTTTGATGAGGCTACTAATCATTTGCACAAATTAACAGTTGTACTCTTTGCCTAAAGGTAACCAGAATATAATGTTACTCAGGAAATTTACCATGAAGATTAATTTTCAACAATGCTAGAATATGATGTTTAAATACATTGTTTCTCCCTCTCTCTCATGGGCTAAAATAGAAATTTCCTAAGTCATATTAACTTCCACTGCTCGCTTTTAATGCAAAGTGTACAATTGTTCGTGTTTGCAAGTGACTCATTGAATGGTTTTCAGTTGAGAGCAGTAGTTGGTAAATGTATGTTTTTAGACTATCATTTAGTCGGGACATGCTTTTTCTCACGTTTTTCCTTCCTAGTTTCCTTGTTTACATATTATATGCTTAGCTCCCTCGTATATATGGACATAGAAAAGAAAGACGCTGAAGAAATTGGACTCTAAAATCTAGAAACATAAAGATAATGAAGTGATACATGTCATGCTCACTGTAAACATGAATATAACAGAGTGAGATTTATCAGTTATTTCCACCCAGCAAAATATAATGTCAAAAAACATTGAGGTGTCCTCTCCCTTGTTTCATGAATGGACAGTAGTCTACACTATATAGTTATTGGTTCAGTGAATTTACACTGTAATTTGGTAGGATTGTACAATTAGGATATGTTCTTAAAATTGTACAATCCTCCCAAATTTGTTAGAGAATACATCAAATGAATCAACTAAAACTAGAAAATGCATTTCCTGCAGAAAATGCGTGGGAATGCTGAATAGCTGAATTGCTAAAGGTAACCTGGTTTAATAGTTTAAATCAGTAAATGTTGTAGAAAAAATTGAAATGCTAAGCTAAACTGGACAAATAGCTTAAATCAGTAAAATTTGTAGAACATATTGAAATGCTAAAGCTAAACTGGAGAAATAGCTTAAATCAGTAAGAAGATGTTTTAGTATTGAAAAGAGTTGAAAAATGTAGGAATGGTTTTAATAAAGTTGAATAGCAACAATAATGTAAAAAAGGGGGAAATATTTAAAAAAAATTAAATGTAAAAGCTGAACTGGAGAAATAGCTTAAATCAGTAAGAAGATGTTGAAGTAGTGAGAATATTTGAAAAAGTAGGAATGATTTTAATTAAGTTGAATAACACAACTACACCATAAAGAGCTAGAGCTAGATTTTAAAAGTGGATTTTTTTAATAGCTGAAAGTCTGCAGAAAATACGGACAACCAAAAAAAGTATGGAATAATAAAAAAATCATAACGGGTTTAAATGCCTTTGTCAGGCTTGATGTACTACACAGCGGGGATCAAACCCCTGTCCATATCCACTGGGCCATCACTAGGGGTTAACTGTCTTCATAGGGAATACATCAGTTGAGTTCCCGCTGTGGGAATCGAACCCGGGTCTCCCACACAAAAGTCATTTGTCATAACCACTGCACCACCACCAAAGGATCTGTTATTCAAGCTTACATTGTAATATATAATTAGACAGACAGACATACAGAGTGTGTGTGTGCCTGTGTGTGTGTTGTGTGTCCTTGTGTGTGTGTGTGTCTCTGTGTGAGTGTGAAAAAACGTACGGAATAATACATGATCATTACAGGGTTAAAAGCGTTGTTAAACAGTAATTTATCAGATAATTTATCTGTGTGTGTCTGTGTGTCTTTGTGTGTGTGTCTCTGTGTGTGTGTGTGCGTGTCAATCTGTGTTTGTGTGTATGTGTGTGTGTGTGTGTGTGTGTCTGTGTGTGTGCGTGTGTGTCTCTATGTGTGTGTGTCTGTGTGTCTCAGTGTGTGTCTATCTGTCTCTGTCTGTGTGTGTGTGTCTGTGTGTGTGTGTGTGTATATCTGTGTTTGTGTGTGTGTGTGTGTGTGTCTGTCTATCTTTCTGTGTGTGCGTGCGTGTCTCTGTGTGTGTGTGTGTCTGTGTGTCTCAGTGTGTGTCTATCTGTCTCTGTCTGTGTGTGTGTCTGTGTGTGTATATCTGTGTTCGTGTGTGTGTCTCTGTATGTGTGTCCTTGTGTGTGTGTGTGTGTCTGTGTGTGTGTGTGTCCTTGTGTGTGTCTGTGTTTGTGTCTGTGTCTGTGTGTGTTTCTATGTGTGTCTATGTGTGTGTCTATCTGTGTGTGTGTGTGTGTGTGTGTGTAACCAAAAAATGTACGGAATAATACATGATCATTACAGGGTTAAAAGCATTGTTAAACAGAACGTGATGACATCCCATTGTAGGAGTTGAACCCAGGCCTACGGCATGAAGGGCATGTCACATAACCACTGCACCACCACTGTAATAACTTCTAGCAAAGCTATACAAGGTAATATATAATTTATCTGTGTGTGTCTCTGTGTGTTTGTGTGTGTGTGTACACACACACACACACACACACACAGGGACACACACACACACACACACACACACACACACGGACACAGCTCAAATTTCTTTTTTCACTCTGTTTTAAGATGAGTTAACAGCAAAGCCATTGACAGAGAATGAACTAGACAATAATACCTACGTTTTGATGTATAAATTGTCCATGACAAGTTAGAATTGTTGGCGTGGGAGCAAGTTATAGAGAACGGAGTAAGATAATTTTTTCGAAGCCGTTCACTCTGATGATGTCACACCTCACTCTGACACACGCAATACACACCCATTATAAATGCAGAAAAAATCATAAAATTTACACTGTACTTACACAGCTTTTTCACAAAAACTGTAAAATATATCAATCTGAAAAGATAGAGCCGGATAGCTGAATATTTTGTGAACGTTTTAAAGTTTGAAAGACGTCTGTAGGTGAAAAAATGTAGAAGGAGATACATTTTGAAGCAGAAGAAGATTTGAAGGATTTGAAGCTTGCTCTCATTGACTTTAATGTTAAAAAAAATGTTTAAATGCTTAATATTTTAAAAAGTATAAATTGCAGAAAAATTGTTGGAGTCCTATCATCTGCTGAAAGAGCTGAAGATTGTAAAAGTTGAATGGTTTAAATAGCTGAAAGTATGCAGAAGATTGATTGAGACATTGCAGTGGGAATCAAACCCAGGTCTCCCATGTGAAAAGTGTGTGTCATAACCACTGGTTGTGAAATGTATAATAAATAATGTGTCTATGTGTGCTTGTTAGACACACAGGGACACAAATGTGTGTGTGTGTATCTGTGAGTGCATGTGTTTCTGTCTATCTGTGTGTAACACCATAAAGAGTAACACCATAAAGATTTTAAAAGCTGATTGGTTTTGATAACTTAAAGTCTGCAGAAGTTACAGACAACCAAAAAATGTACGGAATAATACATGATCATTACAAGGTTAAAAGCCTTGCTAAGAGTATGTGATGAGATCACATTGTGGGATTTGAACCCGGGGCTATGCATGAAGGGCATGTCACATAACCACTGCACCACTACTGTAATAACTTCTGGAAAACTTATACAAGGTAATATATAATTTATCTGTGTATGTGTGTGTGTCTGTGTGTCTGTGTGTGTGTGTGTGTGTGTGTGTGTGTGTGTGTGCGTGTCAATCTGTGTTTGTGTGTGTGTGTTTCTGTGTGTGTGTGTGTCAATCTGTGTTTGTGTGTGTGTGTGTGTGTGTGTGTGTGTCTATGTGTGTGTGTGTCTGTGTGCGTGTGTGTCTCTGTGTGTGTGTGCGTGTGTGTGTGTGCGTTTGTGTGTGTCTCTGTGTGTGTGTCTCTGTGTGTGTCTCTGCGCGCGCACAAGCACACACACACACACACACACAGACACACACACAAGGACACAAAGAGATATCAAAAGAATAACCTCATCATGAGCACCAGGAGGCCTTTGTGAACGTATTGATATAAAATTCATGTGGATAAAGTTAAAAATGTGGGCGTATCGGCGATGTAAAAAAGTGCTTCGCTCTGCATTTTGCACAGAAA
This sequence comes from Etheostoma perlongum, assembly GCA_026937815.1. Lineage (NCBI taxonomy): Eukaryota > Metazoa > Chordata > Actinopteri > Perciformes > Percidae > Etheostoma > Etheostoma perlongum. Next base: position 10,198,000 of record CM049385.1, read on the forward strand.
TGTTGACGATGTTTAACATGGCAGTGAATGGAGAAAGATCCTGAACTCCTGCCATTTGAAAGCTGGCTGAAACTAGACAAGAATACCTACGTTTTGATGTATAAATTGTCCATGACAAGTTAGAATTGTTGGCGTGGGAGCAAGTTATAGAGAACGGAGTAAGATAATTTTTTCGAAGGCCTTCCCTCTAGTGATGTCACACCACACTCTAACTCACCCAATACACACTCATTATAAAGGCAGAAAAATCATAAAATTTACACTATGCTTATACAGATTTTTCACAAAAACTGTAAAATATATCAATCTGAAAAGATAGAGCCGGATAGCTGAATATTTTGTGAACATTTTAAAGTTTGAAAGACGTCTGTAGGTGAACAACTGTAGGAGGAGATACATTATGAAACAGAAGAAGATTTGAAGGATTTGAAGCGTGCGCTCATTGACTTTAATGTTAAAAAAAAAGTTTAAAAGCTTAATATTTGAAAAAGTATAAATAGTAGAGAATAGTAGATCTGCTGAAAGAGCTGAAGATTTGAAAAGTTGAATGGTTTAATGCATGAGTACGGAGCCTGTAGTTAAAATTCATGTATGGTGTAAGGTGTCCCACTGATGTCCTCCCACTCTTGAAATGATTCGGATACACTGTGTGTGTGTGTGTGTGTGTGTGTGTGTGTGTGTGTGTGTGTGTGTGTGTGTGCTTGTGGAGCACACATACGCAAAAGAAAAGATCACTCTTGGGTTGAACTGATCATAATTCTTTTCCACACTAAGGCCATAGGCTTGCCATTAATTGCAGTATATTTATAAAATCAGCATTTTGTTACAAAAGTTGATATATAAAAATCACATTGTGTTTTTGTTTTCCCAGACAGTTGTATCTTAACAGTTTTGGAGATCCTCTGATCTTCTTTCCTTTCCTTCAGCGCCTGTGGAACAGCATTCCCACTAATTATTTAAGGTGCATTGGTCCAACACACATCTACAGCACTTTATATATTGTATATAGTAACAGACTTCATTCAATACACATTTGCAACTTCATCAATGTGTTTTTTTTTCAATGTAGTTAATTAGTTGCTAATTTAACATGTGTGTAGTCTTTTCTAATTATCTTGCAACTGTGAGTAATATATTCATCAAACTTCTAACAACAATATGTTTTCAAACAGTAATATAACAGTACCAATGTCACATGAATAATTATAAAAAATAATGGTCACAATTTAAAGCAAACAACAGCAATATGCACCTGTTGTTTTTTTAATGCAGGTTGACAAGGTAGTAAAAAAATAAGGTAAAACCACTTCTGAGTGAACAGAAAAGGCACCAGGATTAATAAATCAGGACCATAAATCAGGACCAGGCTAGCTGTACAGAATAAATCTCCATGTTAACTTAGGTGCCTCTGCTTTTGTGAAACCGAGTCAAGACTAAATTGAGCCAGGATAACTGGAAAATCCCAGTTTAATCCCTTATCTTGGTTTTGTGAAATAGCCCACTGATGAGTTTCTTCTTCTTGTTTACATGCTTTATGCAAATTTTGGACATCTACAGTTCCATAGCAACCACGCAAACTCAATCTGCTGATGAGGAGCATGCAATACGGTGAAAATAATCACAGTTCGCATTACATGTGGTCATTTGATATGTTTACTGGTGTTGGTATTTTCCCTGTGCTATACCCACTTCACATTACTTCTCCCTTTGTTCATTAGAGACAAAAAATCCTAATTCTAATCCTAAATCCTAATAAAAAAGAAAATCCTTGCCCAGCAAATGTAAGCACAGGTGAACGAATGACCAATGCTTTTGCAATTTTTCTGTGAGGATAGTCTCATTATATCAACAGCAAATAGAAAAGCAGAGTTCTTCAGCTAAATCTACAGCCAAAAAAGGGCAACCAATTTTCTCCATGAGGCACCAGGGGTGAGATGCCATGCTGAGGTCTCTGTCTGCCTCTGTCTCTCTAACAAAGCCAGTTAGTGCTGCTCCACTGGGGATGTCACCTCACAGGTCTTTCCTCCTCTCCTGTCTTCCAGCCTATGGCTGAGTCCCCTGGGTTTAGGTATTTAGGTGTGTGTGTGTGTGTGTGTGTGTGTGTGTGTGTGTGTGTGTGTGTGTGTGTGTGTGTGCGCTTAAGGTCCTCTCATATGACTCAAGACTGTCTCCCCTGAGAACAGTCACAACCTGCGTCCCACTTTATAGTCTCAGCACAGTGACACATCTGCCAAATGCAGAATTACTGACTTGCACCATTTTAGAGAAAAAAACTAAGACGACCACATTTACATGACTTGTTCTTTCCAACTGTGCTCTTTTTTTTCCTTAACAGAAATTAGGGACTCTAGTTGCTCATGGTGGTGCTGAAGGAAAGGAAAGAAGATCAGAGGATCTCCAAAACTGTTAAGATACAACTGTCTGGGAAAACAAAAACACAATGTGATTTTTATATATCAACTTTTGCAACAAAATGCTGATTTTATAAATATACTGCAATTAATGGCAAGCCTATGGCCTTAGTGTGGAAAAGAATTATGATCAGTTCAACCCAAGAGTGATCTTTTCTTTTGCGTATGTGTGCTCCACGCACACACGCACACACACACACACACACACACACACACACACACACACACACACACACACACACACACACACACACAGTGTATCCCAATCTTTTCAAGAGTGGGAGGACATCAGTGGGACACCTTACACCATACATGAATTTTAACTACAGGCTCCGTACTCTCTAATTTATCTGTTTTTTGGTTCTTTGCTTAGCCTTTTTTCCCCTCATTTCATAGCTCTCATTTCTTACACCCTTTCCTCTCATGTGGTTTCTCTCTTTTCTGCTCATCTTCCTTCCCTGTTCCTCTCTGTGTCTCCCAACACTCCGCCCTCCTGCCTCTATATCTGTAAGCACAGAAGCCCTATGGCCTCATTAAGCTGTCACTGATTCCTCATGCCTTGGCCAAGCCCGTCGGATCATTAGTCAGCCCTGCTTGAGACGCTCAGCCTGACAAGAATAGATCAGCCCAAAACCCCTAGACCGCTAATATTCTCTAAATGTCTTGAACACAATCAAGTCAGCGCATGCGCCTTATCAAATGATCAATCCTTTCAGCCACAGTATATTAAAACTGATGTGTGAAATATTCATGCATTCACACAAGGGCTGTGTAATTGAACGTTTGTCTCATGAGTGGGTGGATTGTGTGTCATGTGTAAGGCTAAGTATTTCTATACTACATTCTTATGCCCTCATTATTGTCTATTATCTAAATGTCACCCTCATGCATCTCATTGGAGGGTTGTGCAGCCGAACGAGACTGTGAGTGCATAATGATCGTTATACTGGATTTTAGTCTATTAAAATAAACATTAAGCTGTTGAAGATAAAAAGGCAGAGCTGCATTATAATGGCAAATTGATAAAATTCTCATACTGCAGGCTATACTGCGATTATGATTTGTAATGTCATTGCAAGAACTGATGTTTAAGTACAGCTTAAAAACTGGTGTTCATGAAATTACATATTTGTGCTACTGTAAATTGTCAAATGAAAGCCCAAAAAATATCTGTGAAAAACACGTTATTTTCATTATTGATAAAGCTGACGATTATTTTCTCACCCTTCCATCTTTCCTCTCTGTTTTATTATTATTATTATTTTATTTTTTTGGCCCTGGGATGCTTTGTCCGTCTAAGTGTATTGTACGTAATTGGTTGTCACTGTTTGTTCCTTAAATATAAAAAAACAAATAAAAATTTCATCACAAAAAAGGTCTGAATGTTCTGAATGCATATTTAAGTTATTTGTTATTACTTTGTCAGTAGTAGGGGGGATCTTGACCCCTAAGTAGGTGAAGCCTTTTAATGAGCCCATAAAAGGAGTATGAATTGGAGGATTTAGTCTCTCCTTCTCATCCATAAATAACATTTCAGATTTGAGGTAATTTATTTTGTATCCTGTAAAGGTGCCAAGGTAGTCTGTTAGGTCAAGTAAAGCTGGTGAAGTCTGTTGTAAATTTGAGCAGAACAAAATTACATCGTCAGCATATAGGGCTATGTGTTCCCCATCTCCTATCTGTATGCTATTAAAGTTGGTATTATTACAAATGCCAAGGCAAATGGCTCAATTGCCAGTGTAAACAACAGTGGAGACAGGGGAGTCCTGGGTTGTTCCCCTGTACAATTTAAAGGGTGCTGAAAATAGTCCATTCGTTAAGACTATAGCTTGGGGATCAGCATAGAGGAGTCTAATCCAGCAAAGAAATTTCCCCTTAACACCAAATCTTTGAAGACCCTCAAATAGGTAGTGCCATTCCACCTTGTCAAAGGCCTTTTTGGCATCCAATGACAGCATAGCAGAATCTGCACAACCAGATTTCTCTAAGAAGATATTAAGCACTTTTCATATATTGTGAAAGCCTTGTTGTCTCTGAACAAAACCAATTTGGTCAGAGTGAACCATTTGTGGTAAAAGTGTTTCTAACCGTTTAACCTTACAAAGAATTTTGAGATCATTATTAATGAATGAGATTGGCTTGAGGATCCACATAAGGTGGGCTATTTCCCAGATTTTTTTTTTAAAGTTCTTTTTATTAGCATTTTTTCAAAAACAACAATTTTCAGTGCAATTGTGATCTATGTATAGGACAAACGTAAGGTTAAAATGTAGACATACATATACAAATACACACAGACACACATACATACACATATACTGCACCTACTGTATACATCCATACATACATACATACACACACATACTATATATATATATATATATATATATATATATATATATATATATATATATATATATATATATATATATATATATAGTTATAACTGGAAGTCTCAAATGATTTTTTTTTAACACCGATCATTTCTATAGTGAAATTGTGGAGTGAAAGTAATTTTGTGGCAAACAACTTATTTTGTTTGTGAGAAAACTGCAGGACCTCAAGGTCCTTATACTTTATAGGCAAATAATAAATAATCATAATAATTACTTTGATTTAAAGCTAGACCTCTCAGGAAAACTTAGCATCCAAATGACAGACAATCATTATCGTTAATTAATAACAACTTGACATTGAGCTTCACCAGAAGAATTTCTCCTCCAACAATAGGCCACTAATTACTTTGATCCAAAATGTGTTTGCTTCTCTATCTTCACTTTGGTTTTCCTTACGAGTATGCACTTTTAGTGTAACTGATTATGAGCGGTGACATGTACTGTAACAGACACACTTGATGCAGGAGGATTAAAACTGCAGTTAAAGCTTATATGTTTTTTTCTAGTGAATTGCACAGCCGCAGGTCAGAGGTTGACCTTATCTAAGACCTACACATCTCATATCATCAGTGATATGTCCCTCAATCTAATCAGGAGAGTGTAGTATGTATGGATAAGCCATACGGGGATGTTCCCATATCACTGACAATTTGTGGATTACCAGCCCACTGACAGGCCAGCTGTTGATCTTTTGGCCTCATCCTTTTGCTGCATAACCCTTCAATGATCTGAAAGCTTTCAGTCAACAAATACTGTCGGGCCTTCAGTTGAACGGAGGAAGAGAATTTGTAAACAAGGCCGGTGGCAGGAGGAAAGCTGCATATTCAGCACAAAAAAACAGACGAAGAGCAGCTGCGTTGCTTATGTAATTGCAGAAACGTAAGTAGTGACAGTCACACGTTGGCATCTACACACACACAATCAAGTGGCACATTGGTAATCGTCTGCTGTTTGGACACTGGACAAAAGCATCAGGGGCCAAAGTGGTCTCTCAGCGAGCTACAGCGCTTCTGACATAATCCACGAACATACGCACGCGTGTACACACACACACACACACACACACACACACACAGCCTGAATGTCAGAGAAATTAGGACACATAAAATCACACACAGAGGCATGTAGCAGGACAGAGGACACCAGATAATCCGTTCGAAAATTGAGATGACACACACACCTTTAAGCTGCAGGTCCACTGCTACTCTGTTCTTTTAAATTAACATGTTTCATTCCTTTCATGTTCTGTCAAAACCCACTGAGGTCATCGGCAGCTCACACACTCAGTGTTGTGCTCTTCCCTCATTATAGATAGTCAAAGTGAAACAGAAATAAAAAAACAAAAAGGCTCGTTCAAAATCCCACTGAAGAACTACTTAAATAATTAAATCTTTAATTTCTTATTTACTACTCTTCTGTAAAAACATATCACTGGAACATATTGTTGGTATTTAACAGTACTAATATATGACATATGTTGGCATTTTTAAAGTGAGTATATCCTTACTGCTGTACATAAGACTATATAATCACACAAAAGGAATCAAACAACATCCCATACGTCCTCCAAGCACATTATTGTGACAGATGGCTGCTGCAGATTACCATGTGTGTAATTATGTTCCATGCTGCCATTGGCTTTAGTTATCTATCTCTCTTGCTGTCTTTACTCCATTAGCTGGATGTGAATCCTGCAATTTCCTGGGTTTGTTTTATTATTGATGTCACACCTCATATAAGCACTTGTGTAAAGCTGTGCTCATCAACGCAAAAGATGGAGAATTCATCTTGAGATGATGATTATCAAATCCTGTGGGTGCTGATCGTAATTTGAAGGATGTGTAAAGTATCAGGAACTTAATGATACTTTCAGTGCATAAGGGGTTTAGTGCTTTTCAAGTGTATGTCTAGTTTGGTTATAGCAGAGTGTATGTTGCTCTGAGTTCTGCTCAAAATCAACAGGCCATTTGACTTTGAGTGACAGACATAATATTATTATTGTTTTAGTTTCCTGATGCCTACAAAATATGGCAAACAGTACTGTGTGTTGTGTTTGTCTTCAGTGTTTATATTGTGCATTGGTTAAATATAGTTTCCATGTGTGAGAGAGAGTCACCTGGGGCCTGTCCTCCTTGGTTTCCGTGGAAATGTCGCAGTGATTTACGTGCAGGTATGTTAACAGCCAGTTGTCCGATTCTCTTGCAAGTCAAAGCTTAATAAACACACCAGGGAACTGGGGGTAAAACGGGGACAGCTGCAAAGCACTGTGGGGAAGGCAGGTGATAAATGACCTAAAAAGTGTTGTTGTTTTCCCTTTTTCTTAAACTTTTATGACAATCTTAATAGTTGGCTTTTTAAAACTGCCTCATGTGAATATCTGATTGTGTAAGTACAGTAAAACAACATGTAATTATTCACTGTTGAACTTACTTTGAGGGTTTCGCAGCAAACAGGAAAAGGGAGAACGAACACATTATGGTTATTCTTAGCCAGTAGTTACTCTCTGTATGTCAGCTTCCTAACTCATTATTTTTTAGCTCTACAGGCTCACTGAAGTTCGTCTTGTTCTTGTCCATTTTTCTGCACAGTGTGTTTTTTTTTTCAATGTAGTTAATTAGTTGCTAATTTAACATGTGTGTAGTCCTTGATAAGAGAGAAAGCCGGAGTGACACTGATCCTTTGCATGATTGCTGAGACCTACAGACACCTTTGTTACATATGTATCTCTTCTGTAATTGGTTCAATATTTTAAATTGTTTTACTCCTATTTATCCAGGACAATTTTACTGAGAACAATATTCAATTCCCTAGTATAACCACAGTCTATTCAGATGGCCACTGAGCAATTCCAACAGATTGGAGTGAAGGGCCTCCCACAAAGGCAACATATGAGGCTGATCTTTAGCTTTCCCTATCCAAATTTATTCTGCTGGTCCAGTGATGAAAGTGGTAACTTTCTGGTCACAAGTCAACATATTACACCAGCATATTACATAATATAACGAAAATAGGAGTTTTGTTCCATAGATAATGTTTCTATTACATTTCACCACTCTTCTCCTCTCTCCTCTCATCAAACACTTAAACATGTCATTTGTTTACATTCAAGTGACAAAGGCTTCTAGTGGCCATTTGCATTATGACTCTTCAGTCATGCGCAAAGGAGGAAGATAGCTGATGTTATTGTGGAGCCACAAAGTCTGCAGAGGGAGGATGTTGGGGTAGGTGGATGCGTCAACAAAACATTGGACATTAACACATTTAATGTTTCCTACCTAGAGCCAACAATGGTTTGTTTTAGCCATGACCACGGACATTCCCTGACCTTAACCATGTGGTTATTGTTTTAACCATCACAAATAAGTTCCCCTTACCTTAACAAAGTGGTCATTTTTACCCAAACCTTTGTCTTTTCTTTAAAATAAACTAATTGGTTTTGTCCTTACAGCTAATTAAAACCTAACAATAGAAGTGTAATATCAGAAAACGGTTGTGTTTTTAAATATGATGGAATGTGATGTCTTCCTGGTGATTGTGGCATCAGATCCAAAAAAATCGTATGTGTCATTCTGGAGAGCATGAACCACTGGTGTAATTTGTTGTTTGATTCTGATGACTTTTTGAATTAAAACCATATATCTCCAATTTTTGCATTTAGATTTCTTTTAAGATAAACTAAAACACTAACTTTTCCTTTAATAGGTTAAGAACATTCCCCCCACCTGTTAAGCTAGATAAACCACTAAAGCCCCTTTGGGGGGGAAGAAAATCATTACCACAAAGCTGAAAAGTATTTTTGTTAGCTGAGGAAGATACATTGGTTTCATAGGACAGCAATGATTTAAAAAATGTAATGCTATCGTAAATGTACAGCACATATACAGCAAATATAAAAAAGGTTAAATCACAGCTCAGTATAATTTATGCACTCAATGTTCAACTATTCATTCATAAACAAACATAACAATAGGGCTGTAACCTCCCAGTCGACTGGTCGATTTATTGGTCGATACGTTCTGGCTCAACCAAAATTCTGATTGGTCAATTTTTTGCCGTGTTAATTTCATCAGGTGGAAGCATAGACGTTACGGTCTATGGGTGGAAAGCACTAATTGCTAATGGGGGTGTTTACAGAGCACCCCTGTTTCACAGGTAACAGTCTGTCTTCAGAACACCCCCCTTGTTTTCACCTTTTTTGGATTAGCCCAACCCACCGGAGACAGATTGAAGAAAGTACTAGAAAGCCTTCATCTGATGGTTTACTGAATATTTATTTAATTGTGAGTGTTTAATTTACAGTCAGTCCTCCTTCTCCCATGTCAAAGACATCGGCAGTGTGGCAGCATTTTACAAAAATAGATAACAAAAAAAAGTCGAATGCAAAGTTTGCAAGCAACAGTTTGCATATCGCAGCTCGACTACAAACCTGGCGTATCACCTAAAAACGGTAAGCTAACCTGTCTGTGTTAGGTTGCCCTGTCTGTTTGGAGTAGGCTCTATGAACATATCAGAGTTGGCATATTTCATAGTCTAATAATCGTTTTATAACTACCGGCGCACCCACCCGCAACGACTGTAGCGTTCCCCAGACACACCCACACCACGCTGGATGTTAAGCATCTATCATCCAAACGCTAAAATAATATCATGGAAGGAATTGTTGACTTTATGTCTCAGGATAGGAGGCTGATGTAGCGCTGTCAGAGCCGACAGACGAGTAATTTCAGTGCAAAATAATTAGGTCCAAAACAATTTAATATACTGCAAATAGCCTACAAGGACAAGTACTGCAGGACAGCACAGTTAATTAATCTAGCATTTTTTTCCGCACCCCCCCAGTCGATTTTTAGTCAAAATTTTCACGACTTTAGTCGACCAAGATTTTCTTTGGTTGATTACAGCCCTACATAACAAGAAGCTCAGAGGCATAAACATGCTTAATAATGCAGCTTTAAAAATATCCTTATATAATTAACAAATAAATGCAATTACACTTTGTGATTTACAAATAATTGTGTAAAAACTGCCACCTACTCAGTTTGTCTGAAGCTTAATGTTCAGCTCCCAGGTCTGATGCAACAGGACATACTTTATATACACTTTATACTTCTATTAAGGGTAAGTGGGATTCTCAACTACCTCTTGACGAAGTTAACTGTCCTCTCTTGCACCCATTTTGCTCAATTATGACTGAATAGAGATAGAGCTATTGCCATTTGTGTTTACTAATGAAGCCTGACAACTGCAGCTACAGAGGCCTCCAGCCAGGTGGCGGAGCACCCAGAAAGTGATGACACTTTCACAGGTTGAAAGCCCTGCTTGGCCTCTGTGTGAATACAGCAACAAAGGCTACACATTTACACACAAATCTGCATATAAAAGCAGGCCTCATATCCTAGTCAGTCTAATTAAATGCTGTGTTTGATGATGAAAGTTGGGTTATGATGAAAGGCTGTGTGGTGCTCATTGAATGCATCTGAACACAGGATCTCTCCTCTGTTATTAAGTGGAGAATGACAGGAAATGGAAATATTGTACCCCTAGATTACAAATACATGCAAAAATGCTTCTCACCTTCAATCACCTTAAGTGAATGTAGCCTTGGCCAGTAGGGGTTGATGTCATCAGGCGGTACCCATCGTTCATTGTGTGTTTCAACCCTTATCCCCAACAACCTCCCGATGGTGGTTTGGCAGTGGTGGCCAAGTCACTTCCCATCTTCCCTTCCTGGCTTCCACCTCAACTCCTCCCTCCTGCTCCATAACCAGCAAGTAGCTCTTTCTGCTGCCTCCCCCATCCTGCAAGCTGTTGTCTTTCTGTCGTCCCTGTCTTTCCAAAGGCTGTGAGCATTCTCCACACTGACTGAGCAGGAAATCCTTTACAGCCAACCTCAACAAGGAACAGCCACGCCTGCCATCCTTTCTCCCTGCAGTCATGCAGAAGGTCTTTGGCGCTCTTCCTTTCAAAGGCCTGTTCACACCCCTCTTCTCATGGGACTTTAAGTTCTATGATGATCTTTTTTGCCTCTTTAGACCACAGTACCACATCCAGCCTCAGGGTTGTCTGGACAACCTGGGGGAACTGCAGCCTTCCTCCCAGGTCGACCTTCATTTCCTATGATTGGGCCTCTTGTAGAAGACTGGTTCTTGTTGCTGTGGTTGGTGGATTTTCTCCCTTCCTTACAAACTGGATTGATGTTTTCCGAAGTGGTTAGCGTTTCTTTTTCCTCTCCTGCTCTAACGTGTTGGCGAGTGTCATGAGCACCCTGTCATGGCGCCACCTGTACCTTCCTTGGGTAACTGCTTTTTTACCCCCGGACAGGATGCGTGCCATGGTGCACAATTACAACAAAGCTTGCACAATTAGTCCTCTCTCATGCCCCACTTGTGCAAGTTTGTTGGGGTTGGGAGTGTGTCATACGCTGATCTCAGCAGGAAGGAGATGCGGAACGGCTCCAGTCTCCATAGGTCCGCCCAAGTGATCTTCCGCTTGGGATGATCCCATTTGGTCCAGGCTCCTTTGGAAGCTAGGTCCACTGCCCTTGACCTTTGTCCTTCCTCTTCCAGGTTCCGTACCTCCTCTTGAGACTGGAATTCCACCTTTCTGGATAGAAGTGTTGATGTATCCATTCTCTGTCATGTACAAGGTCATTCTCTTGGCCAGTATAGAAAAGAAGATCTTGCCTTCTACACTAAGCAGTGAGATTGTTCTGAATTTGTCAATGGTTGAGGAGTTCTCTTCCTTTGGCATGAAACATCCCTCTGCCTTCTTCCAGCTTGATGGAATGGTACCCTTTCTCCAGATCCTCCGGAACAGCTTCCACAGCCTCCAAAGGAGCATTGGGCATTTCTTATATACCTTTTGGGTATAAAGCTTGGGCCAGGGGCAGATCCTGTTCTGGCCTTCTTCACCACCTCTTGGACTTCCTTCCAGGATGGGTCACTGATATTGAGCTCTTTTTACGGAGTCTTTGTACTGTTGATGTTTGGGTTGGCATCCAGGGCCTGGTTTCTAGAGGTGTCATTGTGGGTCTCCCTCAAGAACGTCTCCACATCTCCTCTGGGGCTGGGCAACCTTCCAGATTTTGCCTCATCTTCCCTCTCATCAGCAGGGGCTCTTTTGAACTGCTTGGCGAGAGTCTTGATTTCTTCCCTAAGATGATGAATTTCCCTTTCTCTTCAGCTTGGCTGGTGTGCAGACTTGATGTTGACTTTCTTCTCCTCAATTCCAAAATGCTCCCTTGCCAGGTTGTAGGTTATTGGTGTGAGAGTATTGACTTTCTGCTCAGCCATCCCTCCTAGTGTGGCTTCTAGCACTATGTCAAGATCTTAGTCTAGTTGGTACCACTCTTTGTTGTCGCTCATCTTGGGCCATTTGATTCATTCCCTCACAGGGTGGGGTTAGCTCCCTGGGGTGGCATCAGGTGGGTCCCTTATGAGGTCTTGAGGTGACACAGGTGCTGAGAGATCTCCAGTGCTGTGGGATGCTTCATGCCTGGAGTTCTTCTGTGTCTCACCAGGTTTTATCGATGTGCTCTGCTCCTGTGACCCCTCTTTTCCACGGTTGGTTCAACTTTGGTGTATCTTAATCCTTCTTTTGTTCTTGCAGGTCTTTCTCCAATGACACTTTACTTACAATGCCCCCCAGGTTAATGTTGTTTGGTTGTACCCATAGTTCATTCCTGACTGTATCCGTTGTGTCTGTCCTGTCGAGACTCTCATCCTCCCCCCCTCTCGGGAGACACTGGGGGTGTTGGGGGTGGCAGTAGCATATGGACCCATATGGACCAAAGCACTGCCAAGGTGCTTATGAGCAAGGCACCGAACCCCCAACTGCTCGGGGCACCTTTCCATGGGCAGCCCCTTCACTCTGACATCTCTCCATTAGTGCATATATAAATTTTAAGAGTGTAAATTGTAATTTCTCCTTGTGGGATTAATAAAGTATACATTATTATTATTATTTTATTGCTCTGTATTACTTTAGTTGAGTTGGTGCCCTCTTGCGAGTGCTGTGGATGAGGTTGCTAACCTCTGATATGAAGACGAGACGTGTGACTTGAACACAACTTACCAACTAAACGTACTTTACAGCGAAAGAGTGTGCATAACATTTCAGACCGTCCTGCCAACATGTATACATTTTAACATCAAGGTACGCTGTAACGTTTTTTCACTATAAAGCCGCAAAAAGTTGCTGTTGTTTCAATCTTGTCGCCTCGCTGCAGCAGGCGGGGCTGCTGCTCCGTCCCCCCCCCCCCGCAACTGACGCACACACAGAAACATGGATGCATGAAAAAAAACGCAGATGAAATGTACAGGATGACCTAGATTGAGGACAGCTACATTATTGTAGGTGCAATGATACTGAGACTGGAGTTTTCGGGAGGGGGGCTTATAGACACAGGTGCCAAAATGGGGTGTTTCAGACAGAGGGTGAATACAGGTATATTCAGACTGACAGTTCAGAAGAAAAAAAGTATGTTTTTTGAACAGTAAAGCATGTAAACATGTTTTAAAAAACCCAAAATACATACAGTATATGAACCAGTAAAGTATAAGTAAAGGATCTGAGCATTTCTTCCACCAATGGTGTGCATCCCCCTTTATGAGGGTTAAGGAATAGGATAGCTTGATTGTAACTGTTGCATAATACTGTGTATAATACTGTGTATTTCAAGCCATATCTCAGCTAACTGGTACACACACTATCATCACCATAATCGACTCCACATCTCATCATCAGAAATCATTGTATCCCTTAATCCAGTGAGTTTGCTTGGAGATTGCTGACATTGCTCTCTGTACCATTTCTCACTAATGAGCTCATACATATCCTGTGTGTCTGCATGTGGATCTGCATGTGTGTGTATATGTGCATGTCTGTGAGTGGCATGTTTAATATCCTATGCTTTTTGATGTTTAATTCACTAACAAGACTAGAAAGGCATACAATCAGAGGAGGCACACAACAAATGGAACACATACAAGACATGCATTAACTGCCAAGAGAACACACACACGCACACACACACACACACACACACACACACACACACACACACATTGTGGATGTCACATCATGTAAAAGAAAATCTTTTTTTACAGTCTAAATGTGCATTATAATACAGCTAATACTTGTTTAATTCCTCTAACATCAGCTCCTCGTTTGTATTTGCTGCCTGATTTACAGGCTATAAATCTGTCTTGTAGGCTACATAATGAGGTACAGTGGGAATGACTAAACACTATGGCCCATTACAGTAAACACTGACAAGCTGTTGCAGATGGATAGAGAGAGAAAGAGATGTCACCCCCCCTAATTAAATCAGTAATGGATAGTCAGGTGACACGATGTCATTTTACAGCAACAATTGGGAAGACAAACCAAGAGACAACACTCACTGTGTAAAAATAGAGATAAAAGAGAAGATAACACTGAGCAGGTCAATGTGTTTTTTAAATTTTTACAAGCTTATTGTGTTATCTTTTTGTTTCCAAGTCTTGCCCTTACATTCATTTAACCTGTTTCTATTTTTTGCTGTTGATGTATCTCATGTCAGTTCATCCGCCTTCAGTCCTCTGTCATCTTTTCTTTTTTGTGACTCTTATGAGTCACAGCTTTGTTATTGTTTGTATCAGTGTCAGAAGACAGATGAGTTCCTAAGTGACACAATTGATCACGTAAAGCAACTCTCTCCCCTCCGGGACTTTGTGTGTGTGTGTGTGTGTGTGAGAGAGAGAGAGAGAGAGAGAGAGAAAGAGAGAAAGCGTTATTGTAGACAAGTAGACGGGTTATGGTTTAGCAATCATTTATCCATTTGATATTAGAAGAGCTGTTACACATATTATGCTTAGCATTACAACCATGGACGGACGTAGCATCCGTGTTGTCACCCATTGGTTTGTGGACTTGAAGCCGTGAGTTTGGCAATACAGACGTTGCCATCTTGGATTTTGTAACTGGACGTGACGATTGACGAGAGGCTGGAGCTGGGGAGAATGACGCGGCCAAGCCTGTGTTGTTTAGGGTTGCAATAGAGCTGTGCTAAGCTAGCCGCAAAAGGGGGAAAGTTACAGATTTTCAGTCCTTCTGACAAGAGTCATCCAATGGAGATTTACCAGCAGGTAAATGCAGACCTACGGATACTGTGGCCCTTCAGACTTTCTCTTGATGTACTAGCTAACCCTGGCAGTAGCTATCTAGATGTTCCAATTAACTTTGATGAAGTGAAAAGTTTAAGACTTCACAGCTATTGTAATGCACACAGTGCCATGGATACACATTGCTAAGCCTTGTCATAATTGACAGGCCAGTGTAGCCATGCCCCTAAAGCATTGCCTGCTTTATCGACAATTTTAAAATAAATAGGACTATTTTTTACAAAATGGACATCATGCTGTAGTACAGAAGACCCGTACACTTCTAATGACTTATTTTTGCGTAAATATTTGGAAATAGCCTATAGATAGAACGCAGGTTTAAGGCACTTCCACTTTTTCTTCACTTTTCAGTCTCGGAAGCTTTGTCCATTAGTTTTACAGTCTATGGTTAAAGCATGTTAGCATACTGAAAATAAGAATGCATCTGCAGTATGCTGTATTTTTTCTCACTGTAGTGACCTCAGTATCATTTTGCACTGCTTTAATTCCTAATACATAACATTTTTATTTTAACTGCTGGGACTGGTCAGTTTTTTTGAAGACATGAACATAATTAATAAATCAGAAGTCATGATGATTCAAATACCTTAATTGCTGTATTAGGCCTAATTAACGTATTGTTCCTGCATTAAGTCATGATAATGCATGTACCATTATTATGAGGTGTTGCCCGGTCTTTTCTTCAAGCTGAGCAGCTGAGCTTCAGCGCTAAGGAAAGGAAACATTTCATCATCATCATGAGGCGGGATGGCTCCACGGTGTTCATTTCTTCATTAGTTTTCATCTCCTTCGTATTTCTTTTGCCTTTCATAAACAAGGTGCACTCACTTGTTTTCCTCCTGCCCTCCACTGTTTGCTTGCTCTCCACTGACTTTTAATCCATCACTGAATTTAATTATCACCATAGCAACTGTACAGTTCACTTTTTTACCCCAAGCCCCTGTACTCTCTCTCACACACATACACACACACACACACACACACACACACACACATTGTGGCTAATATCCAGTGTGTGTTTGTTACAGTAATGAATAAACAGACAGAGACACAGACAGAGCTTCATTGCATATAATCACTAAATCAATTTGGCTGTTCTGTATGTTGTTTTTTCTAAATCTTTAGGGTGAAGATTTGGGATGTTTTCATGTGAATTAGAGACAAATTATAAAGTCACTTTTTCTGCTAAGGTAAAAAAAAAAATTGCTTAGTGTTATCTATAAGTGCAGATGGTAATCGACAATTCTTTCAGTCATTCTTAAAGAAAAAGTGCTAAATATTTAAATATTTGTTGGTCCAGCTTCTTAAATATGAAACACATACATAACATAAACATACAATTTCATTGTTTTACAAGAAAGGGGAGATGTGTGTGTAACTGATGGTAAAGTGGCATTTTACTTTAAGCTAATAATCCTTTCTTTTTCCCTTTCAAGTGGCCCTGGAGAAATGCAGTGTGCTGCTTAGGAACACTTCAGTAGGCAGAATACTTGACAACAACGTGTCTAAACATAGTCATGTCAAATCAAACAAGGATGGGGATCACAATGTGTTTTCTTATTAAGCATAATATGGGTGAATTACACTTTGTCTATGTAACCATCAACCCCATTTGTGTGAAACTGATATGAAGGCAGCTCTGTAGGGTTGCTTGTTAACTAATTAACCCCAGACGTGAGTCACATCAGCCTCTCCACCCTGCCTTTCACTTTTTATGGCGATAATGCCCAGTTAGTTATTAGATATTGTTACCTCTGATGGCGATGTGCCAGCCAATGCCTGACTATAATTAGAAAGACCCACGTTTGGCATATTGTCACTCTGCTCTCATCATCGACCTCTTCCCCTTTCTTCTGCTTGATGTGGCCCTTGTTACGCTCTGAGGAATTCAGCAGCAGCATCATTCTCGCCTCACTGAAAACAGCATCCCTGGTTTTGTCTCAGCAGCTCTATCTGTTCGTGTCAACGGGTTGTCCGCCAGCCTCTTCCACCAGCGCAGTATGATGTCCAGTATTTAAATGGCTGAGAGGATGTTTGATAGATACAAGCTAAAGTGATGACTTAGCAAGTCAGTTTTTAAATGTGCCACACTCCACTTTTAGATATTCCAGTTGTATTCTATTTGCCAGTGCTTCAGCTCCATGACTAACCTGTTTTGGATCTTACATGATTGACTGTCTATTAGTGATTTGTGTGTCATGCATTCATGCTTCTCATAACAGACATAGCTTCAACAACAGAAACAAACCGAAGGGAAAAGCTCTGTGGTGTTTGTGTGTGCATGCATGTTTGCATGTGCATGTAAAATAACTGGCAGCGATACGTTTCCTACAGTCTTCTCTTAGCTCCCAGGCATTTTTCCCATGAATGCATTACTGAACAATATTACCAGGCCCATGGGCCCAAAGGGCCTGTAAGCCACCTCCTCCGTGTTAAAAGACTATTATAAACATTTATTTCAGTGTCAAAAAGTCATCATGCTACATATCGACACCATGCAACATGCTACAACTGTGTATTCATTTGACCAAATGGTTGATTTTAATGTGGGAGCGTGGGCCAGAATGAAAGCTGCCAAGAATGCTGCCTCTTCAAGTGTTTGCACATTTAAATATTATGCATATTCTTATTCTGTTTAATACATAATGAGAACAAAGAAGCAAACAGGCTTCATTTGTTGCCTTTATACTGAGACTCTCACATAGAGTAGAGATATAGGGGAGAACAAATGAGGTGAGAAGGGAAGACAGAGAAGGATTTTTTGTGCATCTGAGCAATTGTTTAGTTCAGTTCAGGTTGTTATTTGCATGTCCACTTTTCCGGGGTTTTTGCACCATCAAAAGGCTCAGACTTGGCCTAAAGGGTGGAATGAATGCATGAAGCATGCAGACAACACACACACATGCAGAAGCCCAGAGCGCTGAACAGAAAATGTCTTCACACCCGGCCTCTTCCTGCAGTGGGTTGTTGAGTTGAAGGCTCAGTTTGACTGTGAGTGGAAACCCTCCTATTTTAATTTCACCCATGGCTTCAAGGATGAGGGGAGTACAAACAGAGAGACAATGACACAGAGTAAAAGAAAAAAAAACATATAAAGGGAGATGAGAGAGAGAGAGAGAGAGAGCGAGAAGGCTTGGCATGAAAGTGAGAAACAGGGCTCGCTGTCCAGAGACTTAGAGGGGAAGGGAGTGAGGTAGAGGCTGATAAAGAGAAAGAAACAGAGCTTAGGGAAAGTCCCTGGTGTCTGTTGTCTACTCAACAAGTCTCTTTTAAGATAACTTCAATGTTCCCACAAGTGAAGAGGCGAAACTGGTTTGCACCCAGGAGACGAGGGGCAAGACCACTACACCATCTGTTTTTTCCTCCCGATAAAAGCCTCTGGGAAAGGCCCCAGGAAATGAACAAAAATAGGCAAGCTCACTAAAAGGACAACATGCTAATTAGATTTTTCTGGGACCCTCACTCACGCCACTGACTCTGTTCCCTGCCAATCACACCAACTCCCTCCTCTTTCACACATCAACCTTCTACATATTTTGCTCCTCCTTCCTCTGCCGTCACGTTCTTAGCTTGGAAAAAAAGGGGGCGCTTTTTAACAATGTGTGCCTACTTACTCAGTCAGTGGCCTGTATAATTACACATGTAACCATTCTGACACATTTCAGCGTGATGGAGGCAATGCTGGTGGGGTTTATTCACTCTCATTTGCAAGGCTTTAATTAGGGCCATGTTTGTTTTGTGGCGATTGTAGAAATTAGCTAACCTCAGCTATCACAATAGTGACTGGAGAACTTATGAATTGATTTCTGACAAATAAAACTTGAATGACATCAATATGTATCAGAGTGTGCTGCAGAAAACATATTTTTTATAATGTTATCCTGTTTCTTATTCTTGGAAACCTATCAGCGCATCAATCAACCACAGTAAATAGAAATTAAAGTGAAGTGCTGTTTAGTGTGTAAATGAGGCAAAGAAGGTCAGCTCTGTTTGGATGCTCTTTTCAATCATTAATTTCTGCGGAAGACATTAAGCAGGACAGTGATGAACAGAAGTCTATTTGTATTCCCTTAAACAAAAATTTATATTTTAATTCCCCTTTTTTCCTATAACACTACAGTTGAGCCTCTAAACCTCAAACTATGCCATTTGAATGATTATCTGAGGGCTTTGTGGCCTCTAGAAGTAAAAGGAATTTAACTTTGCACACAATGTAAAATGCGTTCAAAGAAAAAAGAAACATTGTGGAGTTTACCAGTGGGGAAAAAGTAGATGTAACACTATCATGAGGACAACATTTCAGTTTGTCCCATTCTGCACTCTATACAAAATGAAAAACATCCTGAACAGCCTCAGTTATGGTTTAACAAAACAAACCAAAATTCGTATCTTTATTTTATTTTATTTATCTTTGCATCGCTCTCTTTGTTGATCAGGACCCCCGAAGCAAGCACAAGTTCAAGATTCACACATACGGCAGTCCCACCTTCTGTGACCACTGTGGTTCGTTGCTTTACGGGCTCATCCACCAAGGGATGAAATGTGACAGTGAGTACACAACGTGTGTGTGGGTGTGTGTGCGTGCGTGCGTGCGTGCACCTGTGTTGAATATGCTGTGCTGGTCATCCCTAATGAGAACAGATGGGAATAGACTGTTACTGTACTACTCTCTGCCACATATCCAGGCCAGGCAGAATTCACTGTCCTGCCCAATTCCTCCTCTTTGCGATCCCATTCTTTCCACCCACACTCCTCTATCAACTCTTCTTTCTTTACATGTATGACCCCCACTCTGTACTGTATTTTCCTGATTTTTTAGCCCCACTTGTTCTGTTTCTTCCCTCTTTTTTCCCAGTTCTTCTTTCTGTACTGCCACACATCCTTTCCATTCTTTTCGTCTATAGTACACCCTGCTTTCTTCATTTCCCTTTACATTGTGTTCCTCCTCCTCAGTATCCCTTACTGTACCTCATCTGTCCCCTCCTGTCTCCACGCTGTCTCCATCCATCATCCTCCCTCCCTCTCTCCTCCTCTTACTCTGTCCATCCATCTGTGGGTCTCTGGTGGTGGCCTCATCGCAGATGGTAATGGGGGCACACCAAAGAAAAAAAGCCTGCCGGGTGGTGTGTGTGTATATGTGTGTGCGTGTGTGCGTGCGTGTGCGTGTGTGTGTGTCCTACAATAGGCCTATCCAACCCAATGTGACACAGTGGAGTTAGTCCACTAGATGGTGAGCTCATCTGCTTACTGATGTTTAAGTGCTACACAGCACCTTTACCAAAACTGGTGGCTTTTGATTACTGCTTTCACTCACTTGAAATAAATATTTCTGCATTCAATCATCTCCAAAACAAATATTTTGCAGCCTTTTGTGCATGTGAGTGAGCCCAGAAGTTACATGCTCAGTCCCTAATCTAAAACATGTTGTACTTATTGCAGTCAACACTGGATAGGCATTGACTTTACGCCAGTGGAAAGCTTCCAAAAGTTTCAGAACCACAGCAGCGTTTCATCAAACTGCTATATGTGACAGTAAACATATTTTATTCCTACTCACAAATGTTAAATAAGATATCCGTGGAAAAAAGATTGATTTTAGTTTCTTTTACCCACTACATCGCACATTTTGTTCAGAGGCAGAGGTGCATCACAAATTGCAATAAGTTGTTAAATTCAGCGTAATGTGCAATCTTACACTCACTTATTCTAAGCTGGCCTCTCTTTGAACATCAAATGCATGTGGAACAAGGAAAGAGGTACATTTCACTGTTATGTGGAGTGGAGTGCCTAAAAAAAGTCCCCTTACAGATAAACTCAACACACCTCAACATTCTATCTCTTTCTAGCCTGCGACATGAACGTGCACAACCAATGTGTGGTCAACGTGCCAAGCCTGTGTGGGACGGACCACACAGAACGTCGGGGTCGCCTCTTCCTCAAGATTGAGGTCAGCTTGGACAGGCTACACGTCACAGGTTGGTCTTATTCTTAATCTTAGTGTATAATCTTGTGTTGAAGAGTACTTAGTAGGCTGCTCAGTCTCAAATGATAAGAGATGTACAGTAAGCAAGAGATTCCCTGATGTGTATGTGAGTGGTAGATTTTCAGACCATTGAAAAAAATCTCTCTGGCGTAGACTTGAGTTAATGAACTAATCACAACAAATGTGTTTATTCTGCCTCTAGTGAGATGCTTGCTTCAAGTGGTCACTCAGGAATACTGAAAAGATGCTGGGAAATGTTTCTCTGTCAGTGCAGACTCTACAGACGCTTCACTCTGTTGCCAATGTTTCTTTTTATGCTTCTGCACCAGCGATAGCTATGGCCGAAGGCATTATGTCTCTAAAAAGTCTGTCTGTCCGTACGTCCCATCCTTATGAATGCCATATTTCAGAAACGCCTGGAGGGAATTACTACTACTACTGTAAACGGCCGCTTGGACTTAAGGATGAACTGATTAAATGTTGGTGGTCAAAGGTCAAGGTCATTGTGACTTCACAAAACTTGCAAAACTTACAGCAAAAGTTTTTACAACATTCCACACAAATGTGCAATAGGATCAAATGATGAAATTATGACATTTTATCTCCAAGGTCCAGGTCAACTTCACTTTGACATCATCATAATGTGCTATAAAAAAGACTTTTCTGGCTACACCTGTAAATTGTGTCACAATCCTCTTAAAACACTCTCTGCTTTATCACAATCAGCTCAAATAAAACAATGAACAACTACATCAGTAAATAATGGTTGTGTGATTCTGGAGAGTCATCTGGAAGGACTGTAATGTGTGGACCCAATTCTTTTAAGCAAAAAGCTGTAAGCAACTTTCACTGGAAGGAATCAGGTGCCATTCCTACTGTAATGCATCAATGTTGTCAACAGTAAAATTGGACTGCTGCACCCAGGGAATAATTAGGCATACTGTGATTCCAGAAGGTGTTACCTGAAACAAGAATAAATCTAACTTACTTTAAAATTAATAACTAAATTAATAAACTGAATTAAACTGTAGCTTTGTGTAGCACCTGTGCGTGTGTGTGTGTGTGTGTGAGTGTTCAACACCTCCAAATTATCCTGTCAGTCAAGAGCAGCACCTGAAATGGAAAACTCTCCGGTGTTAAAACCTCTTTGGCAGGGAGATAAATGGCTGCTGGGTTACTTCCATAACCTCTCTCTTGCTGTTGCACACAAACACACACAAACATGGGGAGACAGCGGTGGTCAGGGAATATGAGTGCCAGGGCCAATGTATTTTTAACTCAGTGGGGATCAAACAGGAATAACCTGCGGCTGCAGCAGTGACAAAGTTGCAAACATGGCTGACTTAGAAATAGTTGCTTTCATAAAAATTTTTGTTTTTTATAGACACCCAGACGAGAAGAAACAGGGAAGGTGAAGAAGCTATAGTCACAGTTGGCTTACAGCATTTGTTCGCTCTGCTATTCAGTTTTATTATGTTGCAGTTTTTTTTATTTGCCCTGCTGTCAGTTACGGACTGGAATCAAAAAACTCCAGCCCTATTTTTAAACCACAACCACCCTACCCAAACACTGATAAAAAGCCACAAAAAAACATACAGGGTGCTTTTTTAACACTCTAAACACACGGCGTGAAGCGCATGGCGCAGGTGCATTTAAGATGTGTCCAAATCTACTTTTGCTAGTTGACGGCGGAAAAAAGGGTCGGTGCGGCAGGCGCATGGTTCAAAAGGGTTGTACTTGGTGACGTCATTATTATAGGTGTGTTTTGGGCGTAACATGCAATAAACCAATCCAAGTGTCATGTCCCATTCACTTTAAAAGCCAGGCGCGTTTGGACCTTGGTGCATTGCTATTATGATGGCGGATTTCATATTATTTGTAATCCATACACACTTCCCTGTGTGTAACAAGCATAGTGTGCACGCTGTGCATAAGCCTAGGTGCATTTTACTAATTCGCTGTTAAAATAATTAAATGCTGCGCTATTGACTTTAGATCAGGTTTTTGTTGGTCAATGGTGCGATCACTTCTATCTGCCTCAAGATAGCAATATGCTAAGAATGCACCTGAACACACCTCCCTGTAAGACCAGTACGCCCATGGGCACAAAGATGGGCGCATTACCCATTCAAATGGCGTGGGCGCTGGACGGGAAATTGCCCGACACTTGGGTGTCACTTTTGTTTAAAAGCATAATTAGGACGGAAGCGCCACTTTTAAGATTTACCGTATTATCGTTTTTCGGTCAAATGGCCTTTTCAATGGGAATGCTAGGGGCAATACTATGGTAGCATCTAAATCACTATTTTTAAAACTAAGAAGGCTCGACACAACATGAAACTTTGCTCAAAGTATCACCAGGGGCTCTACACATGAACACAAGCATTGAGAACATGTTTGTGTACACAGAGTTTATTAAAAAGAAAGGTTTTAACACCTCACTGTAGCTGTTTCCGGGCGCCTTCCATCTTGCCAATCAAAAATAGTCCAGGGAGGAGAATAAAGATGGAAAGCTCCTAGAGCTTAGTTTCATATAAATGCACGGATAATTTGTTCTTTTGTCGTTAGTGAAAAACAATTTTGACCTTGTAGTTGAAAAAGGAGCCTCATATAAGAATGACCTTTCCTCCTACAGAGTCCATTCATTCACATTTGGAGATAAATTCTTTTTGACTGACAAAGGTAGTTGCTAGTGGAAACAACAACAGCTACAGTGAGTTGTTAAAACCTTTCTTTTTAGTAAACTCTGTGTACACAAACAAGGTTTTCAACGCTTGAGTTCATGTGTAGAGCCCCTGGTGATACTTCAAGCAAAGTCTCAGGTTGTGTCAAGCCTTCTTAGTGTTTTAATAATAGTGATTTAGATGCAATCATAGAAATGCCCATTCAAAAGGCCGTTTGACCAAAAACTATAACACGGTACTTGACTGCTCTTGACAAACAGCCTTAAAAATGTGTTTGGAGAGAAAAACCACACTGGAAAAAGAAGAAACATTTTGCTAGAAAGTGTGGGAATACATGAGAGATCGTTCATGTAATGGTGTTCTTCACAGTGTTACAGGCAGAATGTTATTTCGATTTGGATCTATCGTTTGGGGTTGTACAGAGATACCAAATGACACCAACTGCCTGCTGCTTGAGACAATGCTGACGAGACTGGTGAGATTGAAGCAAAACAGTAACTATGTAGGGCACAAAACCAAAACAATGAGCGGAATGTAATAATGATGATGACTAGTTAAGACAAAGCATGGACTGTGATTGACAGAGAAAAGAAGATAAAGATCAATACTGAGAACAAGACAAGGAGGGCGAGACGGCAGAGGAAGTGAATGTTTTGCAGTGTTTTTTTTCCCCTCCTCTCTAATGGCAGCGGTCTGAACAGTGAAGCCTCAGCTTGTTCTCCAGCTCCCACAAACAAGTGGTGGGCCTTTGTGGTTCACCACACCGATGCCGTGAAGTTGATTAAATCTTTCCAGCCAAGAAAACGAACATATCCCCGGTCTCTCTCTCTCTCTCTTCCTCTCGCTCTCTCACTCTCGCTCTCTCTCTCCTCTCCATCTCTTCTTCCAATATTGACATTTGC
>CM049385.1:10227538-10372283 GCA_026937815.1 Etheostoma perlongum
AGATACAAACACTGCTGACTCCATTCACTCTGGCAAACAGCACCTGCCGCCGTCATTTCCTTGTCTCCCTGTCTTTGTCGGCCTGCTTTGTTTCTCCCTGATAAACACACACTTACACTTCTTGGCCATGTTAAAATACCTGCCACCACCAAGCGTAAACCGAGCCTGGTTGACTGCTTTTTTGTGCACAGCTACAAAGATCCAGGAAATACCTGCTGTGTGTAAAAATGTTGCCCAGAAACTACTTCTGTGTGTTTGTCTGCTGTATATAACAGGTCATTAGACAAGTGGCCAGAGGATGTGTACATTAGAGATGAAGTTTCTGCTGAAGAAGAGCAGGCCTGCAAACGTTCAAAGGAAGGGAATCAGCTTCTGATGACTGAAGTGGTGCAGAGATGTAAAGTGTTATCGCTGTCTGGGTGGATAAAGGAAAACATGAATGGATGATGGATTCAAGGGAAAGTACAGTTGATAAAAAAAGATTCACTTTTCTCTTTCTTTTTATTCTCCTTCAGGTACAAGTTGCTGAACCAGGAGGAAGGAGAGTATTACAACGTTCCCATCCCCGAGATAGATGACGTCAACCTGGAGCTCCGACAGAAGTTTGAGGTGAGTTTGACTGAATTTGTTAACCTGATGTGCCAGATGGTTTGTTACACAGAACCGTGTGAGAAGCCGTCATTGGAACCTGTTTGGGAAAGGGCAGACCCTTTCAAAAAATACATGGAAGGGGATTGTATGAACCATCTGTCTATCACGTCCGTTTCTGAACATCCACTTACCCAAACCACACCTGTAGCTGCCCGTATCCGCCATGCAAGGTTATGAATTCATAACACGTGATAAGAACACAAGTAGGTTTTCTTTGTAACACATGCACACATGTATATCATATGCACTCACTTATCCTCTCCTGTCACCATGGTAACCTTGTCCTGTTCCCGCACTTGTGGTATTCACCCTGCGTGTTAGAGAGGGAGATCGCTTTCTTCTGGCATTGATAAAGTGAATGCTCTTGATTTGAAAGGGAACTCCCTTAATGCATACAGCATACAGTACAAGATTATAGTCAACAAACACTCTTGTCTGCTGTTTTGGATTAAGCTTTTCTTGCTTTCTAATATGTCATCTTTTTAGTTAAAGTTTCATTTTTTCTTATATACAGTGTAATCAATATTATTTTATCTTAATCATGCTACTTGGACCACATCAGTCCTTTTGCATGTTTTGTCCAATTTACTTAAAATCAGTTATACCTTACATTACATCTATCTACAATATCTTTGCAGAGACTTTATTATAGTGAACATCACGGTTACTTTTATCACTATTAAGTTGTTGATATTAGTGGATGATGTAGTTGTGCATACTGATTTTATAAATGTGTACTCTGCTAATAACAATTTTCTTCCAAGCAGCTTTTGAGACTTTTTGTTGTTGCATGGACATCAAACTTAATAACCTGAAAGAAAAACATTTCAAACTCAAAAAGTCTATTTTTTGCTTTGAAAATGTTTGGCAGGTTGTATAGTTGATTTGTAGTAAAGTAGAACAAAATCATGCAGCAACAATGCAGCTAACTCTCGCTCTCTAGTGGCCAGTCTGTTTACTGGAGTGGGGTGTCTGGTACAGTAACACATTAAAACACATGTGCTTTAAATAAAACTCATAACCTCCTCACATCCATATAAATAACATGCAGGTAGAAGGTGGCTGATATATTAATATAAACAAGTGCAAGGCATATGAGATTCAACTGAGCGAGGGCAGCTTATTAAAGTCCTGCTCCATGTGTTTTAATTCAATTTTAGTTCACTCAAGACACTGAGTCTTGTTGTTTTTACAACAAGACTCAGTGTCTTGACTTTCCTCCAAGGCTACAGCATCTTCACACAACTGAGCTGTTGCCATGGAAACTGAGGCAAGATGCAGATATGAAGCCAGATGTGACAGAAAAGGATTTACTCTGTTTTCTAGTCATGCCATTTTATTGTTATAGCTAGAAATAATCAAGTCCACATTTATATTCTGTCACTCCCCAGCTCATGCTTACACCAGCTAACCTTTGACCGCACTAATAAGTGAGTTTTTTCTTTCTTCTAGGCCTGCCAGTTAAATATCCACTATCTCAAGGTAGCTCTTCTGCCTGTTCCGTCTCTATTTCTGCATCACGCTCACTTTACTGGCCATGCTGGGATTGTTTGTGGATTTCTACTGGGCTTCCACAAATTAATCTGATTTACTAACAAAAGCTCTCAACAGCATATAGTTGAACCAGCCCATTTGTTATATTCACACATTTCTCCAACTGCTCTCACACACTTACAAACTAACTTTCTACTTCTATTTGTTTCATGCTTACAAACATTTTAAAATGACTACATTTTATTTAAATATTAAGGAACAATTTAATCATTCATTTTGAGGGTTTTGCAGCATCTGCTGCAAAGGTCAGCATCAGCAAAGTCTGACATTTGTATTTGGCTTAACAGTGCAGACAGAAAAGCGACAGAAAAACAGATGGTGTTCCAAAAACACAAAAGGAAACTTAAAGATCTACATATAACAGCTTACGTACATATGTACTCCACACAAACACCACACAACTATGTTGTTAGTAAATTTGTGGACCACTTTAGTCTTTGTTGGTGTCATAATACAGTATGTGCTAATATTAGTGTACTGTCGGCTGAGAGAGCTTCACACCCAATCCTCATTTTCTGACACTGTGGTCCACACTCCGCCTTCTACTATTTCGCCTTTAGTCAGGACTATAGAAGGCTGTAGGACATAAAGCATGGACTGAGACTAATGCACTGTAATTGTATGAATGAATGCACAAAGGCAGGTTCTTGCTGTTCTTGGTGTGCATGCCAAATCTCTCCACACAGTGGCAGTGTTATATCCATTATGAGACTGTTGTGTGGCTGCATTGTATGTGTTTGAATACAACTTTGTGTGGCCACTTTGACATAAATATTCAATCTTTTGTATGTGTTGAAACAGATCTATGTGTTCTTTTTCGTGAATTGTTTATAATGTGAAATATTAGACATGTAGAATTTATTTAAGTGTTCTGTATTTTGAAAATTATCACAACATGGTAAGTGTGACGATCTATAAACAATTTAAGCACAGGATCCACACAGTATTTAAATGTTTCCTCACAACAAAACTTTATGACATGATAAAAGGCACAACAGCAATGTGATAATGTGATGGGTAGATATATAAACCTTTTCTTGTATAGTGCTGACATGCACAAACATACCTCCTCCACCTTGACCAACTGCCATGCTTTGCTTGTTTGCGAGCCATCATGATGTTGCTCTCTTTTTCATGGGTTGGCCAAATTCTCTGGGTGGACAAAGCAGAGAGAGGGGAGATAACCTTGCTCTTTATGATGTCATAAGGGGCAGATTCCAGATCGGCCCATCTGAGCTTTCATTTTCTCAAAGGCAGAGAAGAAAGCCCAGGGCTTGGTTTACACCTATCGCCATTTCTAGCCACTGTGGGACCATAAACTGGCTAGGAGAACTCATATTAATGTTAAAAAACTTCATAAAGTGACATTTTCATGCCATGGGAACTTTAAAACTTGGTCAGATATAAACCAGACCAGTTTTGTCCGCTGCCGATCTCCTCCAGCAGCGCTGGAGCTGGTATTTTAGAGGCCAAAAGAGAGGACATTATTCATTTTTTTAAGATCAAAGCAAAAATTAGAGAAAATACAAAAAAGAAACAATCAAAAATAATTACATTTTTAGTAACAAATTCTTTATTTTTATTATTTTGTTATTTATATGTTTTGGGGTCCCCCTCAGATTTTTTTGGGAACCACAAGTTTATATCGCCATCACAACATATGACAAAAGCCACAGCAAACTGTTAAATAATGACACAAGTATGAAAAATTAATGATTTAATGATTTACTGTATCTGGTGGCAGAATCCCGGGTCAAAATGAGAACCACTCTGTAACTGACGCACCTTCTTAATATTTTCATTATTCGGTTCTTAATTAACCAACTTACCAGGTGTACATGTAGAGCCTGAGTCAAAATATGTGACAAATGTTATTTTGAGTATTGTCCCATTGAGTTAGGAGTAGAGAAATGGTTGGCGTGGCAACAGCCTCTCTGTGCCCCCTGTTCTCTATCAGACAGAAACAGACAAGTGCTGTGATGGGAGCAGGCAGATTCCTAATTGCCCTTTTTGTTCAAAGAACCTTGGCAGACCAGTCATTTTAACAACAGGGAACCTTGCAATGCTGGCACACCCCCCACCCCGCCCCGCTGACTGCCCACATCATAATTTCCCAAAATGCACCAGTAGAAAGATCATGCTGAATACCCGTGAGGACGTCTGACATGTCAGTGGGAAGAAATAGATCACTACATTATCTCAACAATAGAAAGAGTAGAGATGCTTGATTAGACTCTGACTTGTGAATATGCAGCTAACTAGTTTTTTATGATGTGAGGTATGTTAGTGCATCCAACCTGGAACATTTTAGGGCAATATAATAAATGCTAAACACCTACAGAATGTATTATCATGTATCAATAGCAGCATGCATAATACAGTTATAAATATCGGGATTAAAAATGTAACAGATTACGCAACGTCAATAATCAATATTTTACAATGATATAATATATCCTTTTATATGAGATTTTACATTGCCATTTCTAATTATTGGTGCAATAAATATATTAGATAATGTGGATTTATGTCAATGACAGGTTCTTTTAGTTTTAACCCATGTGGAGAGATATTTTATTATCATTTTAAAATGCTTTTGGGATTATTACATCAGTTGTTAATGTGTTTCAGTTTTTAATGAAACAGATCATATCTTACTAAAAAGCAGCAGAACAACACACAAACCTTACTGTGATTAATATCTGACGAGCACACTTCCTGAAAAAATATGGAGCAACAGGTGATTAAGTCCTGCTTTGTGTGGCAGTCTGTAATCTGCCAGATGTGAATCTCTGACTCCAAACCAGCTGTTAGACACCAGCATGACTTCACCTTATCATTATTATTTACTTCATTTGTTAATGCTAAACTATCAAACTATGTAGGTGAAATCTCATATCAATATTGAATATACTTTTTCACTTTGTAATGCCATTTTTACTGTTTACACCACAGAAAGCCAAGCTGGGCCACGGTAAGAAAGTGATCACGCCGTCAGACCATCGGCGGTTCAGCCTGCCTTCAGGTAACGTTGACCGGCTCCGACTGAGTGACTTCAACTTCCTGGCCCTGCTGGGGAAGGGCAGCTTTGGCAAGGTGAGAGCCAACACTAAAGGCGTAATGTAAAAGCTAATTAATCTTGTAACAGCTCGTTTGATGTTTCAAAATCCATAATCTCGTTGTTTCATTGTGACCTGTGGTGTCTTCATCAACTGCAGGTGATGCTGGCAGAGATGAAGTCAACAGAGGAGCTTTACGCCATCAAGATCCTGAAGAAAGATGTTGTGATCCAGGATGATGATGTTGAATGTACAATGGTGGAGAAGAGGGTCTTGGCCCAGAGAGACAAACCGCCCTTCCTCACGCAGCTCCATTCCTGCTTCCAGACTGTGGTGTGTAAAAACTTCAGCCAAAGTCCTGGTTGTTTTTATTACGTTCTTTCTGCACTGCTGCAGAACTGTACAGTTACACAATAAAATATAATTTACTTTATATAACGGGTGCTATTGTGCTCCTTCATCATTCTTTCAACAGTCTATTCAATCCCTGATGTTTCATACCGGTGTTTGTCCATTATATGTATCTTTCTGTCCACTTTCTGTCTATTTATTCGCACTCTTTTGCCGGCGTCCCTGCAGAGAAAATTGATACTGAGCTGAGTACACCTTTGAATACAAAGTCTCCAATATGACGTCAACTCTGTGCGTAGACATGGTGACACTAATCAAAGCTTCCTGATTTATAATACAAGTATATGAGCTGACCGTAGCCTTATTCTTGAAAGAATAGCTCATGTTAGGCATTTTATTATCTCTGAAGAACTACCAGGTGTTAAGATACATTATAGTTACGTTATGTGTTTATTTCTAAGGGTAATTCTATGCAATGCACTGCAGGTTTTAGTGTGCACACATTTACTTTTCTTTGTGAGCTGCTCTTTGGGCAATAACATCCTTTTTTTAATCTAGGATCGGCTGTACTTTGTGATGGAGTACATCAACGGGGGAGACCTTATGTATCATATCCAACGTATGGGCAAATTTAAGGAGCCACAGGCAGTGTAAGGACACTCTAAAGTTTATCCACAGGCACCTGTTTTAACAGTAACAAAGATATTCACCAAGCAGATAAAATGGTTTACAGCCACAAGCTAACAAAGCAGTACCATAATACACTGACATCTAAGTCCTAAAATTCTGATATTTGTGTGAAAACAACTGCTATTTATATTTATTTGGACATTTCATGCTTTTATTAGAGAATAGTAGAAAGATGGGGGATGACATGCAACAAGGGAACGTTACAGTTCATGGTCAGAAAATTAATATAAAGGCAAGGGATTCTTGTGTGTTACTTTATTGTATTCAGTAGAATCACTTCCCTGACAAATTCCTTTTTTGAAGATGTGTATTTGTTTTGTCATTTTCGATGTTGCAGGTTTTATGCAGCAGAGATTGCTGTCGGTTTGTTTTTCTTGCACCGAAAGGGAATTATCTACAGGTGGGTGAGTCAGAGAGAAAGAGTTTTATGTAATGACACACCACATTCACCTAAAATTCATTCATTGCTACATGGAAAACAAAACATGCAAAACATATGGTAAAAATGCATGCTGTTTACCATAAATGAGATAAATAGATGAGGTGAGTATGAGCAGAGATTTGAAGAGAAATATAGAGGCTGCCTGCGTGTAGAATATCAACGGAACAGAGTCTGACTCATTAATGACAGAGAGCAAAAATAGTTTTTTCAATTTCAATTTTTTTTGCAATGTAATGGAGGAAAACATAATAGACAAGCTGAAGATGAACATGTAGGAGTTGAAGTAAGACATTATGAAGTAGTTCAGAAATCGACTTGGAGAGAGACTGAGGCATATCTCACCAGCCTTGTGTTTGGCATCCTTACACTGCTTTGTGACAGATATATCCACCAGAAGTGATGAATGAGAAAGAAAATTAAAATATAAATTAAATTAAAAATAAATTTAAAACAGAGTAAAAACTTATTTTGGTGCCAAGAAATTATTGTTGGTTTCCTGATGTATGGCATGTGCTGCAGACATATACACTTAACAGACAGATAAGTGGTGCAGAGCAACAGTCTGGATAGCTGACAGCAACACACAACAGGAATCAAAGTGGTCACAAATCCTTACAACCTGTCTGTGCTGCAGGGATCTGAAGCTCGACAACGTGATGCTGGACTCTGAGGGCCACATCAAAATTGCTGACTTTGGCATGTGTAAGGAGAACATGTACGAAGGCATGAGCACACGTACCTTCTGCGGCACCCCGGACTACATCGCACCGGAGGTGAGCATGATATGTCTGTAATGGGGAAACTGGGCCCAGATTACAGTAAGAATCACACTGCATCTTATTTTTAGACTTTCTTGTACTATATTATGGGTTTAAAATTTGTGTGCAGCTATTGTAAGAGAGATACTCTATATATACTGTATATATACTGTGTGTATATATATATACACACACACACACACACACTCAATGGTTTGCAAAAGTTTACACACCCATGCTAAAGTTGATTAAAAAGAGGAATAAAAAAACATCTTTTGGAAATTGATCTTAATGCCTTAATTCAAAAAATTTAGAGAAAATCCAACCTTTTAAGGACACCAATTTTCTTTGTGAATAAATAATGCAGTAATGTAAATAAATAAATGTTCTTCCTTAAAATACAGGGTGCATAAGTATACACACCCCTATGTTAAATTCCCATAGAAGCAGGCAGATTTTTATTTTTAAAGGCCAGTTATTTCATGGATCCAGGATCCTATGCATCCTGATAAAGTTCCCTTGGCCTTTGGAATTAATATAACCCCATATCATCACATACCCTTCACCATACCCAGAGATAGGCATGGGGAACTTTCCATAAAATCATCTCTCAATGCAAATCAAACCAGCTATTAAGCTAACTGAAATAACACATTATATTATAATAACACGTTATATTATAACATATATATATATATATATATATATATATATATATATATATATATATGTGTGTGTGTGTTGTAATATAACATATATATATATATATATATATATATATATATATTCAAGTTATCACAAGCATTTATTTACACGGGGGATAAGGGCAGATGTGATTCATCAGTAAAAATATGTTTGTCTAATAATATGTGTATATGTATTTTTATGTGTATCTCTCCCCTTCTATCTCTCTGCACTGACTCATGAGGGAGCACATTGTCTCACAGATGGGGAGGATTCATTACTCCACTTTTCTCATAGAAAACTTAATAACCAAGTATAACCAAGAAATATGGTATCCTTTGACTGAATGCAAACCCACAGCAGCTATCATGTATAGCTAAATTGCAACTTGGTGAGCTGGATAAAATGCTGCATTTCTGTCTCTGTTAAAGGCGAGTGCAGCTGTGATATAGCTTTTTGCCTTTGCGCCTCCATGATCATTATTATTGTGTGTGTGTGTGTGTCAGTGTGTGTACTGTGTGTGGGAGGGAGGTGTAGAATGGCAAATTGGAGGGTAGCAGAAATCCCCTTTGTTAAGGCAGCTCCAAATAGCTCACTGTATTCAATGGTGGTTGATTTGTTTTGAGTTTAGATGAGAGAAATGCTCCTTTACAGTGCTACTGTTTACAGGTTCTCTTGATATCTTTACTGTTGCTCTCTTGCCTTGTTTGTAACATGTAGGTGGCAGCAGAGAGAAAAAAAAAAACATTTATTACTGAATCTGTCCAGAACTACACCTCTCTAAATTCATTGATGGGGTAGTGTGCGCGTGTTTGATTTCTTCAAGTTTGTAATCTTTTCACTTTTTGTCTCTGTCAGATTATAGCGTACCAGCCTTATGCAAAATCAGTGGACTGGTGGGCTTATGGAGTTCTTCTGTATGAGATGCTAGCGGGACAGGTAATATGCTTTTTTACTGCACCAGTTGTGGTCTGCAGTATAAGGTTTTCTTTATATCATACCTCAATTAGGACTATACATTAAGTGGTGTGTATCCATAAAGTGGTCTGTATCCATAATGCTGTCCTGTAACAATGTTATTCATTAAACAAAAACAGAATATTTATTAGTCCCAGGATTTGCTGCATTTCACAGCAAATTCATCTTTTGGACTTTTTAGACATAACAAGCAATTTAAAGACGTTATCTTGAGCTCCAAGAAACTATGATGTCCATTTTTCACTCTTTTCTTACATTTTAGATTGAACCTAAAATCGATTAAAATATTTATTTGAATAGCAGTACAGTATTGAAAATAATGTTTCTTACTGAAGATTAATTATAAACATAAACACTTACAAAATAACAATTCTAACAGGATTTTTTGTGATTTTATTCAGAAACAGTGCCCTCAGGACTTCTTTATGATTGTGATGTCACATGTAGAAAGTGTAGTTACAGTGCCATTACAGTCATTCCCCAGCTGCAATGACTTGCAAAGGCTTGCAGAGTGCATAAGCAAAAGACCCGGAAAAGCTGACCAATCAGAGCAGACTCTGTTTGTTTTTTTGGGAGGGGCATAAAGAGACAGGGGCTATAACAGAGCGTTTCAGACAGAGGGTCAATACAAGTATATTCAGAAATAATGTTGTCAATGTCAATGTTATAATAGCACATTGAGCTGCTAGAACTAGATAATGTTTTAACTTTATTTGTGTAATCAAAGTGACATATAGCACCCATGAGCATCATGGGACCACTAACTTAAATATCTCTGAGTACAAGACAGTGATGTAACATATACCTTTGACACCCACAGGAGCTCCCACTGCTCATCTCACCTTCATATGCTGCTCTCGTCACCTCAGTATCTTGTCAGGTTTCAAAGAACAACCCTCAAGCTGTGACACTGTATTTGTCTTTCTTCTCAGCCTCCATTTGATGGAGAGGATGAAGACGAGCTCTTCCAGTCCATTATGGAGCACAATGTGTCCTACCCCAAGTCCATGTCTAAAGAAGCTGTGTCCATCTGCAAGGGAGTAAGTTCTGTTTAAAAGGCCATACAGTGTTACCAGCTCCCAGTTTCCTATAAGTTGTTCCCTTGGTACTGTTGAGTCACAAGTTCCCATGGTGTTCAAAAATGATCCATTATTTAGCAGGCATCTCTTCTCCTCATACCTGGGCAGCACTTTTGTGACATCATCTCAGTGAAACGGCATCATGGTTGTCATGATTATTTAACAAGGAAATGAGTTTTCAAAGTCAATTTACACTCCAGAGAAGATTCAGGCACAGTCTGATCACGTCTTTTAATAACATACCTCACCTTCATTTATTATATTATTACACCCTGTTGCTGCATTCTGCCACAAGAAATATTGTTTATCATCTTAGAGCCGGTGACAAAATAGATGAGCCCGATCTTTATTGTTTGCTTCACATCTAATTTGCAAAAGAAATTATTCATGGCCCAAATTAAAAGTAGCTGCTAAATCAGACACAAAGTTATGAAAAGGCAGTGTAATTTCCTGCCAGTATTTTAAAGCTGGATGAGCGAAACATGGAGTGTCAGTCTGGCTCTGCATAAGGTCATTGGCACGATAGTGTAATCTAACGCAGGCAAGAAGCAAAGTGGATTGCTGATAATATAAGGAAGCTTTAGAAATACACACTATCTCTCTGCTTCCCTATTTTTTTGATTTTCCTCAAGCAGCTAACTGCTGTTGTCACATTTTCTAATGTCTCCTCATCTGTTTGATACCAGCTGATGACCAAGCACCCGTCCAAGCGTCTTGGCTGTAGCTTGGAGGGGGAGAGGGACATCAGGGAGCAAGCCTTTTTCCGACGCATCGACTGGGATCGCCTGGCAAACAGAGAGATTCAGCCGCCATTTAAACCTAAAGTGGTAAGTGATGCTGTGTGTGTGTGTGTGTGTCTGTCTGTCTGTCTGTCTGTCTGTCTGTCTGAGAGTGAGGGAGTGAGAGACAGTCAGTCATCCTCTATCATGGTAAATGGGATATTATATTGATATGCATCATGATATTTTGCATTTTCAAAAAGAAATCATAGATCAAAATATCAATAAAGGAACGTCTGATCTTGGCTAATAAAGCAAATTACAATGATGCAAAAATAATATTGTTGTGAAACAATCTGATCAGGATTGTTTTGTGGTTCAAATCCTATCTTCATCTACTGGCTTGACCCCTGTGAGTAGATTCTGAAAGAAGTGATGATCGCTTGGAGAACAAAGCAACAAAAAAGGGTTCAGTTCACAATGTTCTAAAGGTTTAATGAGACACACAAGGATATCCATATTCTTTAACAATCGCTTCATTCATTTAGTTGAGGTGTAGTAAGATGAGATAGTCAGGATTGGAGGAAGAATTGTCTCAAGGTCCCTTCACACAGATAGGAAAACAGGGTTGCCCCATAACAGTAATCATTCCTTCTTTGTATACTAAGAAAAGATCTCTTCTTGACACAATAATGTAAGCAATGGGGAATACATTCCACCAGTTTCTGTGTAGAACTTACCTTTAAGGGTTGGTTGAAGCTGATGTGTGGCTTTAACTGTCTGAGTTAGACAAGTTTTTATTAGTACATATTTCCCTCTTTGTGTTCCCTGTGGTTCCTATCTGAGCTGCAGTGGAGGAAAACATTTTGGCAGATACTGTTCCAACTTTATTTGTCAACTCCATTGAGTTTTAGATAAGCTTCACTTAGATAAACTTCACTTACATTAAAATCACTATGCAAAGAAATCTCTTTAGGGCCCGTATAGAAGGAAGGAATGATTACATCGAACACACAAAATATTTCAGTGTACATACTGTATGAGCATTTGAAGCAAGTTAATAAAAAGGACACTTTGACAAATGAAAAGACAAATCACTCTGGTTTTCCATCAATGTATGCACTTTTTCTGGGCAGGCATCAAACAAGATTATTGGACAACTAGATTGTTTGATCAATAAAGCACCTGTTATTCATGTTAATTGAACAGGGAAGGGCATTCCTTTTATGAATATAATCTGGCCACACATATCCGTAAAGTCCTTTTTAATCTGTGTCCATTTATTTATTTTTATTTTAGTGAGCTTTGTTAACATGAATAAGACAAGAAGGCCAGGGTCTCAAACACGATTTATTCAATACATTGTTTACATCAAATTTTAACTCAATGCTACCAACATTTCTACCTCAGCCAAGAGGTATAAATTCAAAGAAAAACAAGTGGATATTTCCAGACACAGAAAGAGATGATGGAAGACGACAGAAACTAATAAACACGTATCAGAAAATTAGCATAAAACATCCAGTAGTGTGATTTATTTCTATGTAATGTTCCTATTTAGTTTTCTTGCCGTCCCTGTAATGCTAAAAACAGCAAATCACCTAGTCAGTCTTGAATGCATCACTGTTAAAGGATTGAAATTCTTCCTCAGAGAGTCGTGAAGTGTGTATGCATGAATGGTTGTGTATTGTATTATGTCTGCGCTCCCATCCATCTTTACCCAGTGTGATGGTTTTACGCGCAGCAGAGCTTGAGGCTAGAAACCCAGCTGCAGTCACCAGACCCCCCCTCACCGACATCTAAATCTTCTCCTGTCAACACAAAACACTCTTTTGAGCTTGTTGAATCGTGCATCCTCCATTCTCTCGCTGCCCACAGCGCCCAAAGCAACACACACGCTGCCACTGAGGATTAAAAATAGCTCTCTAAGAGCAGAGTTCCCTTTACTTCCACACAAGGGCCACGATTAATGCAGGGTTACACAGCGGATGTATCTTTTCTCCACTCACAGAAAGGGAGGGAAGGAAAACATTGCTAAAAGTGGATCCATCACTTCAGGGCGCTTTTTGTGCTCATACACAACGTCATTAATTGGCCTGAAGGGACTCGCAAACAAAAGACTATATGAGGCTTTAATGCTTCTGTGATATTACAGAGCAGCTGAAAATGTCTGACTTGCTGATGCGTCTCCTGAGAAAATGTGTCACAGACAGCAGGCACTGAAATCCACTATAAACCACAGATTTGTTTGTGTTGTGCATTACTCATTCTGAATGGTGTTTCTTGCTTTCTTGTAAAAGTGCTGTGACAGTGATGATACTGTGCATGACACGCAGCAAGAGCGGGAGACGCATGACAACCTCAAGCGGGGTTGCACACTGTTGCTGATGACCTCCACTCTGGATGTTTAGGGTTAGCTCCTAATCTAATTACAACTGCTGCCCGGCTACACATAGGGCTGTGCACCACCTTCTCTCTAGGACCCTTGGGAAGCACACTAATAAAAGACTTTTTACAGTTGAGAGATCCAAATAATCTGACATTCTTTTAATCTCTTTCAGTGCGGCAAAGGAGCAGAAAACTTTGACAAGTTTTTCACACGTACACAACCCATGCTGACCCCTCCCGACCAGCTGGTCATCGCCAACATCGACCAGAGTGAGTTCGCAGGCTTCTCTTACATGAACCCTCAGTTCATCCATCCATCCCTGCACAGTGTGGTATGAGGACAGAGCAGGAAGATACTCAAAAGCATGGACTGTCGCTGACTACAGGATCCGTACAAACTCCAACAAACGATCCCGACGTCATAAGACTCATCATCCCTCTACAGTGTTCTGTCTTTATTAGTTATCGAAATATGTGTACAAAAGTGACTTAGAAGAAGGAAGCAAGGAGTTAAAGAACAACTACATGGCAGTGATATGTTTGCATAATTACCCCAAACATCTCATGTATGTTCTTTATTCTCCATCTGTGTTTAACCAAACCTGCTGCCTTTTTTCTTGCGTATGAATGTGTGATGCAAGATGTTTTCCTTTTTCTTGTTCCCCATCTTACTACGCAACAAGCTGCAATGCACGACGAGAACGGAACATTTTTTCTGCTCTGTCCCGGCTTTATCTACTTCTGATCCGCTACACGTGTATTTTATATTTATATTAAAAAACAAGAGGTAGTATACTGTTACATGAGTGCCAAAGTAGAAGTGGAAAGACATCCTTTATATTGCAGTTCTTAAAATCCTTGTAATGTTTTTTCCAACACACTAAAACCCCACTAAAACAGGGGTTGTTTCTTTGTGTTGTTTTGTAGGATGTGGAGATACAGAATATCTAACTCAGCATAGACAAACAGAAGCACATCATGCTTATGCTTGGTTATAAAGCTGTCTACGCTATTTGAATGCAGTGTTGGTCAGTATATAGGGTCAGAAAACTGTGGATCAAAGAGACAGTGTTTTAAAGTATAAATATGCTATTTCCAAATGCACAAAGCAGATCTCTGTTGCATGCTTATTTTTCTGACTCTGTATGAGCAGTAGACTCTAGGATGCATTACATGTCTGGTATCATTGTAAAGTTTAGTATTTACGATATAAACTATGATAATATATAATTGTTGTATGTTTTGAAGAGTCTTATCCTGAAGAATAAGTTTCTAATTGTTAAAGGTAAAAAAGCTTTTGTTCATATTTTATGTTTCGCTTAACTCTTTTATGTCCAAAAAAACCCTCTATTGTACCCCCATTTTTATTATTTTGTAAATATGTTTCAAAGAGATGTTTCAGAAAGAGAAGTTACATGCAGATTTTATACTACGAATTGAATGTGCTTTTACTACCGTAGACAGTTTGAACATGTCTATGTTTAGATTACCCCGAAGAAGAGTATATATATATATATACATATAATGTCTGGCTGAATCTTTGGTAGCTTTGGGATCAGCAAACCTTGTTATATGTAATTTCCACTATTAATCCATTGTTTTCTACTACTCAGTGTCATGGCGAATATGCAGCACCTACTGTGCGTGAAAAGGTTGAACGCCCTCTTGCCTTGGTCATCTCAGGGCAAACTCCTTCTGTAACAAATTCAAAACCAAGCCCTAGGTGGCTGCAACATGTCTCTTCTTTCTTGTGTATATTGTGTGCATGTGTGGGACGAGGCTTGATCTAAGCATGAAAAGACCCTTGCATGATACAGAGATCATGGAACATGGAGTTTCCCCAACTTATTGCACAGAACAAGACTAATCAACAAGCATTGTGCACTTTTCTAATCATCGTCTCCTCCCACTTGCTGCCATGTAGCCTGACATGTTTGACTAAAAACAACACTAATATGTAAAATGCTTCTATTGGCTTGTTGTTCCCTTGTGCCAATCTTAAGTATTTTGTTCACAGTCTGGTGTGTTGTTGAGAGGCTACTACTTAGGCCCACAATGCTACAACAGTGAAGTTTCATAAAACTGCCAAATTTACTCTTAACCCTTGAATTGCTTACTTAGTTACTTTGTGTAACAGACTGATGATGCAGCTGTCATATCTGGACCAAAATTAGATTTTTAAAGTTAAGAGAAAACTGAATGTTTACATGTCTCACATTGAGAATCTTTATCGGAGGAGAAGAAGAGAAAAATAGCAAAATTTTGGACCCATGACAGAGATAATTACATGTCAGGCCAGTCAGGCCTGACATGTAATTGTTATTGTTGTTATTGTTGTTGACATGTTATGTACCACTACAGTTAGAGCCACAGGGATGTTTGTATGCGTTACCTTTCACTGCCCCTACTTTTGTTAACCTGATTCTTCTTGTTCCTCTGTTCATTGTGGTATGATGGATACTGTGTAAGTGTGTATAAATAAAGTATGAAAAATATGAATTTGTTCTTTTTTCTTCGATTTCCAGCTTCACTGCTAATGTATGTATTGTTGGCCACATGACCACCCATCTTCTCCGACCACCTGCCTAGGCGGCCAGCGCAATGTGGTGCACAAAACAAAAAGGACATGTAAATCATACAGTGGTTAACTTTTCGTAGTTGAAAACAGGCTGGCCGAGTAGAGCTGTTCATGGTCCTGAAACACTTCTCTCTCACCTCACACACACACTCTCTCTCTCTCTCTGTCTCTCTCTCTCTTTGCATTCAGCTGTAGCAGCTCCAGGCGTCTGTCTGACTCAGTGTGTTGCACTGACGCACTGCTGCATCGTCTCAGTCCTTAAAGCTTCTCTTTGCAGTTATCTGAAGGAATTTCTGATAAAACATACCGTCGTTCTCTGCAGGTTTTATTCCACAACTTGAGCACAACATTTGTAAGTGCAGGAAACAGCGCTGAGACTGTACAGATTACAAACAGGTAGGAACACGTGTTTGTATGGTGTCCTCGCCTTTTTTTCAATTACTTTTTTTAAACTCATACTTCTAATTAACTGGACTAACGATGTGTTTCACATATTCACAGATGAAGTATAGTGTTTGTTGTGAGTTTACTGGGGCTATTGTATTGTAGTCGCAGTTGTTGCACTTCCCTGTCCTAATATAGGCAAACATCGAGGTATATCTTATATTTCTTTAAACCATAGTATTAAACTGTAATAGCAGGCTTACTATAGGCTATTGGAAACAACCAAAATGCATGGTACAATCGCATGGTGGCGCTATAAGTCTCTACAGGGCTATCATGGTAATGTAGGGCTGACATTGACGATTTATCATGAAAACTAAACTCACTACCAAGCGAGGACAGTTAGGTTATATTACTGACATCTAATATGAGAGTAAAAAAAAGTTCTACAAGTGTGAGTATTTCTGTTCTTTTGTATCTATTTACTCCATATCAAAAGTTGACTATTATTTTTCCACAGAATGGGGAAGCTTGATCATATTGGCATTGGCAAAAAGATAAGCTGAAATGTTTTGATACAGCAAAATAACTCAAGGTGTGGAGTGGATCTGATGTGGTGATTTTGCATGTGACAAGACTCAACAGGCTCAACAGTCATAACTACTGTATAGTCATGTAGTGGGCTAACTTTTGTTTTTTTCACCTGCAAATCTGCAAGTCCAATTCTTCCATCTGGTATTTTCCCATCTGTGGACTACAATAAAGCAAATTGATTTAGCAGAAATACAAAACTGCTGAGGAGCATCCTGGTGAATTAGAGGTTTGAGATTCTCTACTGTCACTATCTAGTCAAAAAGTTAAACATTTAAAGCATAATACTGCTGACAAGGAAGTTACAGTAATATGAAACAAATATGAGCTATCAGGCCTCTTCAAAGTAAGAGAGGTGACCTTGCAGGTGGATGAGCAGATTTCAGATTTCCCAAAGCAACTGACAGCATGTCTTTTAGCATTTTATTAGATTAAATGATGGTTGTTTTAACAGAAATGGGGGGGGGGTTACGTTTTTAAGTCTACCAAATTAACCTCTCCCTGACAATATGTTGTCACCGTCCATAGATCATTCATGTGTGTCCTAAATGAAATTCAAATCATCACCCTGCCAATGTAGATGATGTCTTACTATGTGATATGTCTGGCAAATTCCCACTCCCACTGCCTTAATAATTCCTTTATGAATGTCTAACCTTTTTGAGGGATTCTGCCCTGATTCATGCCTGTCTTGGATTTCAAAAAATGTGAGCATTTGTCTTCACAGTAGCCGGTTTAATGTCCCTCAGTTTCGAGGCTCAAACAGGTTCATTATTGACTCACTTAAGATTATTGAAATAAATCAAAACTTAAAACTTATAGTATTCTTATGCAATGTTAAATGAGACAATGTATTATTTTACTCCACAGATTGGATTTCAAATGTCCTTGATTCAGTCTGTTTTTATTTCATTATTTTAACAATCAACCGTTTTACCCCGTAATGTCACTTTTTATCACAATCTTGGTCTTTCAATTAAGACAAACAAAAGTGATTGAATTTCTGCTCATTCAGACCAAAGCAACAACCAATCACATATCTGACACCCTTGTTTGTTGGCGTTATGAAATAAAATACAAAAACTGGAAAAGGGATATTGGTAAATAAAAACAGGTGGAATTTAATCAAAATTACCTGCAATAAACAGAAATAACAATTCATATCAATGAGTTGAGTTTTAGGAAATTACTGGATTATTTCACCATTTCATGATTATATTACATCTATTTATTTTGTCTGTATTTATTCATATTTATTTCATAATGTCTTTTGTATTTATTTATTTGATTACCCACACTGGGTCTCCACATTCAACTTCCCATTTCTACCAGTAATCCAACCTTCTTTTTCCCTTTCTGCTCCTCCAGATTGGACTTTATTGTAACCGACCCCTGCTGGGAGATTCCCCTGCTGTCACCATGAGTGCTTGCAGCAGGAAGGCCTTGACATTGCTGAGCAGTGTCTTTGCAATCAGTAGCCTGGGGCTGCTGGGAGTGGCGGTTAGCACAGACTACTGGTTGTACCTGGAGGAGGGCGTCATTATGCCTCTGAACCAGAGCATCGACATCAAGACCTCGCTGCACTCCGGCCTCTGGAGAGTCTGCTTCCTTGTTGGTGAGCAACAAGCCTGGGGCTGGGGGTGTGTGGTTCTCTGTGCTCCTGTGATTTGACTTAATCAAGATTGTGGTACAGATACATGTAATGGTGTTAAGAGGGTGGTGATCGTTATTCAAGGATGTTCATTTGTATTGTGCAGCGTCTAAATATGGCAGCAGCAGTGAAATGGTCCTGTCACACTGACATATTGTTGCTGCATCAGCCAGCTTTGACATTCACAAGAACTTCATCAGTGTGTGTGTGTGTGTGTGTGTGTGTGTGTGTGTGTGTGTGTGTGTGTGGGTGGGGGAGTACATGACGCAGAGTGAGAGAAAGTGTGTTTGTATTTCTCTCTTAAAGCATTCAGTGTAAAATTAGTCCTGCAACATAATTATACACTCAGACACTTAACACTTACACGCAAACATACACACACGCACACACACACACACACACACACACACACACAAACAAATACACAAAAACTTGCAAGTCTTCAGAGGCAGATGACATCTCATTATGTTGCAGATAACTCCAGCTGGTATCTGTATGTGACGATGCTGAAGTGATAATAATGACTATGTTGTCTGTGCGAGATGGGATGTAACTCATACATGATTATAAATTATATTATATATATATTAAATGATAGAAAAAAAACTACATACTTATTTGGTCAAATCATTTAAGTCAATTAGAAACAGTATTGCCTATATCTTCTACATGATGCACATTGTTTGTGTTGGCTCACATGCTCAAATAGTACAGAATAAATTATTTGTTCGTGGGGGTTGGGGGTTGATGTTTTTTTGCAGAGGGTTATGTTGCCAGGCAACCAGTTGAGACTCCAGGAAATTACTGGTCTCGGCCAATA
The DNA here is from genome assembly GCA_026937815.1 of Etheostoma perlongum. NCBI lineage: Eukaryota > Metazoa > Chordata > Actinopteri > Perciformes > Percidae > Etheostoma > Etheostoma perlongum. The sequence continues at coordinate 10,246,916 of CM049385.1, forward strand.
CATTTGCATGTTTTTGTACGGATTAAACAAAAAAGATGTAACATGGGTAATAAAGAGCCTTAGAGGTAGATTGTATTGCCTTTGGACAGAGCCATAGTATACCTGCCTGCTTTTGTTGGTCTTCTTGTTCCTGTCTGCCGGTATTTGGCCTTATGGTTTTGTCTATAAGTTCTGCATCAAACAAGAGACATTGAACAACTCTCCCAATTTTTTTCCTGTCTCCTCATCTCCTCTTGTTCACCTGAACTTTGTCTCAAGGTTTTTGTTTCTTCCCTATTCAGGTGGTGAGTCTGGTCGCTGCTTCACCATCGCCTACATTATGCCCATGAATGTCCAGTTGACATCGGAGTCCACAGTAAATGTGCTCAGTGAGTAACTTCAGTCTTAATTACTCAAAGTGCCCCCTTGAAGTTGTTCAAATAAAAAGCCAGAGGTATTTTCATTGCAAAAAACATGTTGTTTTTCATTGAGGTTGTGTTCAGAGATCACCTGAATGTTGCCAGACAGATGGATCTGAGTCATCTGAACCCTCATGCTGCTCCTCTCCAGAATACGTATTACCTTTTTATAGATAACTCCCCTTGCAAGTCCTTCCATGTGGCTCAGTGTCAAATCTTTACTGAAGGATAAATCCACCATAGTAAATCAGAATAATATTCTCTGAGATTTAAAAAATCGGTCAGACGATAATTATTGGGGATAAATCAACAAAACATTTCTTAATTTCACTTTGAGGTATAGATACTCTAATGTTCCTTTGTCTAAAGGCATCTGTCTGCCTCAGTTTTCACACTGAAACGTACACACCCATTTGCTGGATGTTTTGGGGATTAAACGTTTCTCCTCTATTCAGAGATGATCCGCTCAGCCACTCCGTTCCCTCTGGTCAGCCTCTTCTTCATGTTCATTGGCTTCGTCCTCAACAACATTGGCCACGTCCGGGCCTCACCGCACCATCCTGGCATTTGTCTCTGGGATCTTCTTCATCCTCTCAGGTAACACTGATCTTCTCTCCATTTTTATCTCTTGACATGTTTCTGTCCTGTCACCTTGTTTTTGTCCAATCCTTGATTTAATGTCTTTGTCTCTCAGGTCTGGCTCTGGTGGTGGGCCTGGTGCTGTACATCTCCAGTATAAATGATGAAATGCTGAATAGGACTAAGAGCAGTGAAACCTATTTTACCTACAAGTACGGCTGGTCCTTTGCCTTTTCTGCCATCTCGTTCCTGCTCACTGAGGTGAGCAACTGAACACAGACACAGAAGACTTGTTCAGCTCTTTTCCACTGCTGAGATAACACATGCAAATCCAAGGAAGGACATAATAAAGTGAGAACACGTATTTGCACCATTGCCCAAAGATGTTAAAAGACAGAAACAAAACATGTAGCATGAAATTTAACAGTAGAATTCACATTCAGACACTATTATTAAAACATAATAATGTTTAGTTATACTGTACCTAAAAGAAAAACATCCAGGTATAGCAATAAAACAAATGAAATGCACTGCACGAGTTGATTCTCATAATTTTTCTGTGCATCCAAAAATCTACTCATATCCTGGACTTTACTGTGGTAGGAAATTCTAACACTTATATTAAAAGTGGTTTAAGTTTTCTCCAAGTTTTAGGTGTGAATGGGCATTTAATCCCATCAATAGCCTTACTATACACTGAGTTTCCATTTTATTAGGTACAGTCTAATGCATTCAATAGAACTGTTTTGCCATCAAATTTGCATTTATGATGCCTACAATGCTCAGGTAAGACCCCTGAACTTTAGCGTTTTAAGGCGACGGTTTAAACTACGGCAAGCACCCCAATAATAAACATATAACTTAAATTACATATGTCTGACAATGCCAGTAATGTTTATGGTACATATCCTTGTATTTTATATAAGACAGGATAGACTTATACAACTTTAATGTCCCCGAGAATTTTTTGCAGAGTAGGATGGTCTTCTCTCCAAGAAAGACGTGATTCTCACCGGTATCTCTTTATCTATAAGGCCCTTGGTAGACTTGGTTGGAAAACTGCCATCTTACCTTACAGAACTACTTTGTCATTCACAGGGACATTATCAGACTCGCTACTTGGACAGCCACTTCAAGGTTTTTACTGCAAAGGTTTACAGTTTAGTGTCAGTGAGAGAGTTTATAACAATAAGAATCATGAGTGTTCACTTCCCTCCAGTGGTCGCTAATAGCACCTGCAACACCACATTAACTTAATGGCACATGCACACACTGTTAATTATAATTGTTATTAATTTAAACAGCTACCACTCATTATAAATGTGGTGTATACGATAAAAGATAAAAAAGCTTTAGCTGATCGCTTTCAAATGACAAAACTGAAGCAATCACAAACAACTATAGAAGGGTTTTGTGCTGTGGAGACTTATTTACTGTATGTTGTAAATTGTTATTCTTTTAAATGAATGACTTATGAGCTCATTATTCTCTGCATATATTTAGAACTGTTAACTTAATTTCAATCTCACGTGTCCCTTATACATTGCAGAGCGCAGGCGTCATGTCCGTCTACCTGTTCATGAAGCGCTACACAGCAGAGGAGATCTACCAGCCTCGTCACCCCAGTTTCTACCGCCCTCGTCTCAGCAACTGCTCCGACCACTCGAGCCAATTCCTCCACCCAGAGGCCTGGTCGCGTGGGAGAAGTCCTTCTGACATCTCGAGTGAAGCTTCACTCCGGATGAGCGCCAGCTACCCTGCTCTACTCAAATGCCCCGACTATGATCAGGTCTCGTCTTCACCCTGCTGAGGGGTCGGCCATCACAGCAGAGACCACCCAAAGCTTTCTGAAGGCTCCCTGAAGGGTCACATTGGGTCACAAGGCCTAGTGAGTTTCCTTTCAAGAAAAAGTTACTTAGATATTTAACTTTGAGTTTGATGTTTTTCAGGGAGAAAAATATGTGTAGCTTTGACTGTGACCTGAGGTGCTTGTGGATTTGGGGTCACAGATGCTTATTGGGAGTCTGTTGTTTAGCAGCACCTATGTTTTTTTCCAGGAAGAGGAAAAGTCTGTAAGTTTTAGAAGAAAAACCCAATACAATGTTATTCTTTCTGCAAATGTCTCAAAAAAGTTAAAATCTGGTATACATTAATTACATCTGAACTTTATCTGCAAAGGTAAATAATGTCCTACTGTATATTTTTGTTTAATTGTATCGGTGGGTTTTACCCTCCAGTGCCTCATACTGTAGTAGTGAATATTTCGGCTTTGTCATTTTGCAAGAAATAAATGCATCTTATGCTTTTAGTTTCTTCTGTGGCAGTATTTATGTATTATTTCACACTAAAACATTAGCAAACCTAACCCTCTCCCTAAGGCAAAGACTTGTGTGAGATGCAATGAAAAGACAATCCATCACCACTATAACAACCATCAGACAGCAGGTGACGACAGTCTTGGAAGGAAACTATAGACTTTAAATAAAGAAAAGGCTTAAGAAGTCCTGTCAACAAGCATCCAGAGGTTGTTGTTGGGTTTGTTTTTTTACCTTAAAGACACTGTTTTGTCTCTAACATCAGTAACAGTAAGACATGATGAAAATCCCTGGTATGATTTAAAGGAGAGACTCTGCGCATCGGAGTGTGAATGTGTTTGAGTGTTTATCTGATGAGCAGGTGGCACCTTGTACGGCAGCCTCGGCCACAGTGTATGAATGTGTGTGAATGGTGAATGTTTCCTGTATGATGTAAAAGCGCTTTGACTAGTCGTTAAGACTAGAAAAGCGCTATATAAATACAGCACATTTACATTTACATTTACTCTGAGGTACATACATGTAATACATCTAGACTGAACAAGAACAGCCATATTTGTTTTATATAGATGTTTATATAGTATGTGCAGCTGTTGGACATTAAATGAAGAAACAATGAGAGTGTTGATGTAAAGATGATGCTGCAAATTAGGTGCTGTTTTTCCCAGTGTCGGTGTTGTGGTAGCACTGCTTTACCATAAAACATGTTTGGTACACTGTGCAGGAGGAGTCATCTGTAAAAATAAATGTCCTCACACAGTGATTCTACATGTATCCACCAGGGGGCAGTGCACAGTTTGTTTTGCAGTTCCTTGGCACAATTGTCACAAAAAAAATCTTGATTCCCTTAAACACGCTGTGGAATTCTCCACAGTATATAGTGTGACATACGTTCAAATTTATGTTTTTAAAAGAACTTGTATGGCTTCTGTTGATCCAGTAAATGGATTTTACTGCATATTTTTCATATTTTTCATACAAATACTGTCAGATGTGTTTATTAAAACCTCATAAATCCTCACATGCAAATGTATGTTGTCAATTGTCACATCCTTTCAAATATAAATGCTTTCTAAAATTTCGGCAATCTAAACTGATAAAAGGTTCAAACTTTACAGTATCACTTGGGAAATTGTCATTATCCCCTCAAAGGTGAAACAGAGTTTTACATACAGGTACAACAGTTCCTGAATGTGGCACAGGCAAACATCAGAGAGGGACAACAGACGGCTCATACAATATGTGAAAAGTTTCTCTTACTCTATGTGTAGTCTCGCTTTGAGTGTCTGGCTATTCCACAAAGCATTCGGGGATGGGAGGAAAACGTTCTCTGGTTTATTGGCATTTCTTTAAACCAATCACAATTGTCTTGGGGCGGTGCTAAGCATCAGAGAAAAACCGCGGAGCTGCCGATCATTTCGGTGGAGATTACGGTTAAGTTTAGGCAAGAAAAAGTGAGTGTTGTGTGGGGACAAAGGTTAAGTTAAGGCACCAAAACAACTTAAGTTTAGGAAAAGACTGTGGTTTGTGTTAAAACCCTCCAAAGGAACACACATTTCCTGTGTGAAAGTCTTTTGTTTTCCTCGGTAAGCGAACTCCACTACATGTTAACGCCTGGTCACCCACCCGTCCTCAACAACCACCTCCCTACGTGGCCAGCCTCGTTCTTATACAGCAGCAGTCAATGTGGTGCACACAGCAAAAAAAGAAGTGTAAATCATTCGAATTACAGTGCTTATCTTTTTGTAGCTTTTCAGACGTATGGTTCATGAGGACAGGCTGTCACTGACAGTGAGAAATCTGTGAGTGTTGACTTTGTGGAAACTGGCTTTTGACTTTTGATGGATCTAATAATTTGGTTTTAGACTGGAAGGGTTAACTTGCAAAAGCAGGTATCTCTATGTTTTCCTTTTGACACACAAGGTAAATACACTCAGTGGTCACTTTATTAGGTACACCTGAACAATCTAATGTAATCCAATTGAACAGTCAGGCCATAACATCTTTCTATACGATGCTAAATGTTAACTTCAGTGCTAATTTTAAGTTTCCTACTGAGGTCATAGTTAAGCAAGGTTTTGAGTACTTTTACATTGTGTTATTGTCACTTTTACTCAAGTAAAGGATCTGAATACCTCTTCACCAGTCATTGATTATGACTTGAAAATGAAAAAGGAAAACCAGTAGAGGACGCTCTCTCCATATCTTCTCTCCCATACAGATTTTCTTTCGTCACATTTTTTGATTTACCCTTCCTGTTAATTTACCTGCTATTCTATCAGGTTTAATCCCACACTATATACATGATGGAGGATGACATGTTATACATTCAGAGATCTCATCACCTCGCGTGAAATATCTGTATTATTTATTAACAATAGCTCATGACTTATGCAAATAAGTAGGTCAAGACAAGCATCAATAATAAATACACCATTCATCTGATGTATGCTTTATGTATACTTTATATAGATACACGTAATGTACAATGTGACCGCTTTTACAGAGAATATAATATAAAAGTTATTATAAACCCACACAGGGCAGTAGAAGATAATATTCTGCCCTGACCACAAGGCTTACATTTTTATTTTACAATCACATAGAAAACTACTGCTGTTTATAGTTGTTGACATCATCATTAATGATAGTATCATAATCATCATCACACTGATATTACATCACTATAATCATCATCATTAACAACAAACATCATTTTCACTATAATCTTTATCATCATCATTAATACAACTATTTCTCACTTGTCATGGCTTATTTAAGGAGCATTGGCACAGTATTTGAACAATATCATCATCATCATCCTCCTCCTCCTCCTCCTCCTCATATGTTTACTTATGATTACATTTAAGGCTTTTGTAAAGAAAACCCCAAACTTCAGCTGATGAAAACTTCTGCCTGTAGGCTCAAGCATGTTACACAGAGTGTGCATACTACAACAAAGAAACCAGAAAACCTTTACATCATATATACATACATAACTTAAGCATACATTGAATAACATTTACAGGTAGTAGTAAACCATTTCACAAATGAAAATAAATACAAAAATGATAAGTTGGTTGGTTATATTATATACTTTTAGAAGAACACAAAAGCAAGCAAGATTGTATAGGATTACAAACCAAATGCAAACAGGATCACAACAATACATCGACCTTCACTGACCTAGGCCATAGACAAGAGAAGAAAAAAAAGCTTAATCGGACTAGTACCCTATTGGGCCATTGCACAGCCATAAATAAAGCCTACCCAGCAGACAATTTTTAAAGTTAAAATCCTCAAGGTTTTTTATGAAATTGACACTTTTCTCTGGATTTGGGGCATTTTTTGCATCATTTTTTTTTATAAGGGAGTAACAAATCAAGAAGGAGCAGGTACAGTGAACTGTTAGCTGCAGGTGACAGGCAGTCACATTACAATAGCAATTATTATTGACTAACTTCTTTTGTTTGGCTGCACTGTAAAAGGATACAAAAGTTGCTGTTCAGTTACATTTTTGACAAAGTGGCTGCTTTAGGAGTCCTTGTTATAGTACTAAACAGCACACTTGCAGTTACCACTATTAATCATGTTTGTGTTGCCAAATTAACCAGGACTGAAATCTTAAGGATAGCAACTTAATGTCCAAAAAGAAAGTTTTTATTTCAAGCTTTGGCAAAAGCTCCTTTCCCAGTCAACTAAAATAAAAAAGTATGCACATTTCAAAATTCTCTGCTCCACTCAAATACATGAAATCAGCCCAGCTGACTCAAGACTGTAATGCTTTGTTGTTAGGAACCTAAATGTAAGCCAGCGCTGTTTTCTGAGGTTACTTTGAGCAAGGCTTCAGCCATGGCACCTGCAGAGAAGAATCAGCACCAGAGTGAGAAGACCACATGGTCCAAGTGAGGTTATGCTGCACTGACCTACACCACCACCTCCTAAACGTGACCAGCTGTCTTCACTTCCCACCTTTCATCCTCCTAATGTTTTAATTCACTCTCACATATCGTTCCCCATGTAGTGTAGACAATACATCTAAACTCTACTTTGAATGACAATGACCTTTCATAAAGCACAGTGGAGGGAACGTCTGCACACATGCTATATGTATATCCTGTATGCATTGATAGCACACTGGTGCATCCAAACACACACACACACACACACACACACACACACACACGCATACACAAACATGCACATACAAACAAACATATTGGTCTATAATTACCCACATGCATGCATGTGCACCTGAAACATGGCAGTTGTGCTTTAGGGAGACCTAAAACATGTTATGACCATTAGAGGGGGAGTTATGGGGCTTTACATGACATGGATGAGAAACAAACTGACTTGGTTGTTTATGTGCTGCTCAATGCAAGAGTCCACATATATGTTAGCTGTCTGCTGTCCCCTCAGTAGTGTGTGATGTCTCCCCAGCCAGTGCACATGACTTGTAGACAGTCCAGGGGAGAAACCAAGGTTTTTTTTCATAGTCCAAGTCTTTGGACTTTTCTGGGGTTGAGGGACTTTTCTGTTGTGTACCAGCTTCGCAGTGTGTGTGGTTTATGTGTTCATGAACCGAAGGAGAGAAAGATGGAGGAGCTGGAGGTTGAGAAGATTGTCCCTCTTCACTTCTTGTTGGCGATGCGTCTTTTCCTGGTGGCCAGCATGTCGTAGAAGGGGTCTCTGCTAATGCTGGCCCTAGAGAAAAGGCCAATCAAAGGACAGCGATGAAATAAATAATAAGGCCACATGAGAGGAGGGTCTCAAGCATCTTTGATATGGAAATGTAGGCACAAATGTAGGCACATTTATACTGCCTTAACTAGATCAAAAAAAAGAAAAAAGTTTGTGCAGTGACCTAATTTGGTTTCCATGGTTTCTGAAGAAGCCCCCCTCCCAAGTTTCTTCTTAGTACTCCGGTTTGCTGGAACCTCCTCCAGAACTCGTAGTAAAACACACAAGCACACTCTCTCTCCCACTATTCTGCAGATTTATAGGTCTGAAGGAGAGCGAACAAAGGGGCTCCAGATTATTGACTCTCCGCGTTCTCCTGCTCCCTGTGTTTTTCTAAGAGCGATGGAAAGGAAGCCTACAATGAGAGTGAGTGAGTCAGGAAGCTATTTGGGCTCTACTGAGGAGCCCAGTTTCACGGCTGCTAAATCCTGTTAGCACCAGCACTAAGCAAGAAGAGCTTCAACCCCCCACTGCGGATATCTCTGATTCCCTTTACAATTCCGCACACTGAAGAATGAGTATTAATCTGTATTATCTGTATGTGATGACTATCCGTCTCTTTCAAACCGCTCTATTGTCATTTTGCAAAACCCAATTTCATAAAACAAAATCTCCACTGTAAAAGTGATCCAATCCAAGAAAGGCTGCCGTGACTAATAGGAAATGTTTTCTTCCATTTCTGTCCTTAAAAATATGTAAACAACCTAATATATGTGATGGAAGAGGAAATATAAAAATACATACAGTACAACACATAGCATAGCCCACTTTCTCCATTGACCCAGTTGGTCCCCATTCATCTGGGTCGGTGTGTTTGTGACTCAAGAGCTTCAGAGTTGCCTCTGTGATCATCTCTACTTTAGAAGAGGGGAAAATCATCATTTCCTTAAAACGCATTTTATCTCCCTCTTGGAGCCCATCTAGTAAAGCACAAGCTGTAGCTTGTTAGCTGCTGTGGCTGTGAGTACTGTACGTCAGCCCAGTTAAGAGCTGCCTCTCTTGGATTGGTTTACTGGGTTTGCTGGCTCACCCCTGGGCTGCTATAAGCAGTGACTAATCCCCCATCATTTCCCCAGTGAATACTCTCCCAGAGTATGGAGAGAAGGGAGCGGGAGGGGGCATTGCACTATATTACAGTATACAAGTGTTCTGTTCTGCTGAGCCAACTCTCTTTGACATTGCACCATCTTCCATGCAAGCGATTACAGAGCAACATTTGGGTCACTGACAGCAAGGTTATCATTATTACTGAGAGTTACCGTATGTATGGTATCTGACAGAAAGAAACCACACTTTACTATTTTAATCAATTATTGTAATGACATACAAAACAATGACCCATATAAGTATCTTTCCTAGGTCTCTTTTTCATCAGCATTATTCTTACAGTCGGAGGGCCAGACTAGATTGTGGTTTATGTCTGTACTAGCTAATAATTTTTTATGACAACCTTTATTGAGTGGCAGCTTGGTCCCTCTAATCAGCTCATAAAGTCAACCACCCACTACAAGAAAATTGACTTTAAAGGCTGGTGCTTTAGCTCATTTAGGCTTATTAAAGGACATTTTGAAACACACTTTTTGCTTCTTTTTTTAGATTACTTTTGGGCCATTTTAGGCCTTTATTATACAGGACACTTGAAGATGTGAAACGGGAGAGACAGGGGGAATGACATGCAGCAAAGGGCCCCCGGTCAGAATTTTATCTGCGGCCGCTGCTTCAAGGACTGAGCCTTGGTACATGGGGCGCACGCTCAACCAGGTGAGCTATTCAGGCACCCCATGCTTTTTTGTTTTTTAACCAAGTATGAGATGAACAGATTGATACCCTCATGTCTGTACAGTAAATATGGAGATACAGCCAGCAGCAGGTTAGCGTAGCTTAGCAAAAGGAGTGGAAACAGATGAAAACATCTGTGTCCAAAGGTAACAAAATCTGCTTACCAGCACCTCTAAATGCTAATTTTAGGGAGGTAACATTTTATTAAAATGTTATATCTTTATTGTTTAATCTGTACAACAGTGAAGTATAAAAACAAGTTGGGGTTTTACAAGAAGATTTACTGTTACTACTAATGTGGAGACTTTAGATGAATAAACCCTCTCAGCAAAAAAAACTTTTTCCCCAAATGTCAAACTATTGCTTTAATTGTGCTTGTGAGGAGTCTTACTTGATGGATTTAATCCACTCCTCTTTCTCCTCTGGCGTGGGCGCTGATATCCTGTACACAACGTGGTTACCCTCAACAACTCGCCCGTCTGCCTCCGTTTTGCAGGCTTTGATCACCTGGCCCTTGTGATTGGGGTTATACAGCTCAAAACAGTTCTGGAGAATGGACAAATAGCAGGGCATCAAGACATGTACTTACAATTTAAACATCCAATAAACACGGTAACAGAGGAAAAACAATTCTAAGGGTCTCTAATGAGGTAATACTCACAGGTTTCCTGGGCTCCTCCACCTCCCTGATGCTGAGATTCTCCAGCGGGATGATCCCACGAGGCTCCTTGTCCTGAAGGAGAAACATGAGAGGATGGAGAAAAACAACCAAGTGAATACAAAGAGAGATAGCACAATTGATGGCAAAGTAAGAAGAAAACAAACAAGAAAAGATATAAAGAGGCAAGGCAAAGCAAGAGGTGCATTAAATAAATGCATATATAAATTCATATAAAATAAAGATGAGGAGGAAATTCACTGACAGAAGGAAAAATGAAAGAGGAGAGTAGAGGACTGAGGTAGGGAAAAGAGGATAAAATATTATGTGGTATGTTTTGCTAGCATGGAAATCAACCTTGTCCTCTCATCTTTGCTGCTCTTTAACTGAGCAGATAATGTGTTTGTGGAGCAGTCAGACCAGAGGACGCAACATAATGATAGTGTCCTGAAGAATAATACCAGGGTAGAGAGAGGACAGTGCTGATGTAGCATCTAGCAGGGACACAGAGGCAATGATAAACATCTTCAACCAAGCACACATAAGCTTATTCTTACAAAAATTGACACAAATAGTCAAACACACATGGACACTAGCAGTCATAAAGAAAAAAAATACTGATAAATAAACACTCTTCGTTGCTAAACAGGGCTGCCACAAGCCCGTTTGGAGTAACCTTCAACAAGTCCAAATGTGCTAGAATTTCCATATGTTGATCTACTCCATATTTTTTCCCCTATTCATTGTAATCCCAGAATTTGGTATGGCACCGCCAAATTCCGAAAATTCTCTTTATCTCAAGACATGCAAACACACACAGAAACCAGCATATACAGTATGCTCGCAAAGAAGCACTTAATCAAAACATCATCTTATTGTGATACTCACTGTTGTGTATTCAAAGTAGTAGAGACAGTTGTCCGTCAGGATGAACCACCTTCTTTTCCAGGTTTTCACTCGGCCCCCTGACAGGAAGAGGAAGAGGAGACAGGAAATCACACAAAGGCTACATTGACAGACCGGCTGTCTCCCATCAGGAAAAAAAAGCTGGGATGTGACCATCGTTAATGAAGCTGACCCACATCCAATTATATAGATATTATAAAGTAGTATTGTATGGATAGTTGTTGCTAACTCTGACTCCCAGACTTGTTATAAATCATAAAAAAAATTAAACAATGCATTTTAAATTACTGCTTCTACATGTTTGTTTTTCTGGTCACCGCTGTAATTCAATTTCCTGTACAAGAAAGGCTGCTTGAGATTACCCACATGATCATGTCATGAGGCAATTAGACACACATTAATACTTAACTGACTCAATAAGCAGTACGTGCCATTGAAAAGTTAATTAGTATGTTTGTCTGATCTAAAGTTTACAACAGTTTATGTAGTTTTCTACTACATGTCCAACCCTACTTGTAAAGGAAGGTTTGATTTCGACGGTTTTTGACAATTGCATGTTATGGAATGCCTCTTTTTTTACATGTTTTTTTCTCTATGTTTTAAACTTAGTGTTTCAGATTAATGCTGCTGTGGTTGGATGTTCAAAAGTAAACTTGCAATAGGGTTAGGGTTAGGGTTAGAGAAAGTTCACTTTGACTTTCTAAAATATGCAAGCAAGCTAGTTTGAAGAAAACTGAATAGTATGTGATCAACCACCACTATCTCTGCTAACTTGGAACCTTGTTAAATGAGGACTCACACAACTGATAAATTATTGCTGACTTTACTTATTCATTTTTAAAAGGCAACAAGATAAAACCTCATTGGCTCTCAGGAGAGTGGAGCAAATAGCACTTGATAAAAACTTAACCTAATGTGGCACCTAAAGTACCCTTGAATGAACACACATGTAGACATATAAGCACAAAAACACACACACACGCGCACACTAGCGCACAAACACACACACACACACACACACACACTACACCTCAGGGCACTACCTCCAAACTACAAATGCAAACGTCCAACACGTTTGAAGCGGAATTCAGCCTCTGGCAGTGACTGCAGTGTTGGAAGAAAACCTCTTGCTGACACCGAGGAAGCTCTATAGCAACACATGTACAATGTGTGCATGCAGGCTATGAAAAAGACTTTTGAATGCAAACAAGACATGAACTTGAGCACAAGCACTTTATAATAATTTCCTGTGTGTGTGTTTTCACCTAATATTCCTGATTAGTTCCTCTCAATACTAACCATCCCTTACGGTCACAACACATCTCACTGCAGCATTTCCATCCTGTTTTCGTGGCGCCTCACATGACTCTATATGGGTCACACATAATTACAAAAGCTCTGGGTTTCCTTACATTTCAATAGACTCTGGCTATTGAATAAGCGTGGCCAAATTTCCGCTCAGTGTAGAGAGATTTACTAAAAAAGGCATTTATTCCTTTACATCCTCCAGGGTTTATTTTTAGAGAGTTAATTTAGAAATATTATAGCAAGAACTGGTGTGGGAAATGGCTCCAGGCAAGAACAGCACTAGAATATAATCACGTTAGGTTTGTGAGCCACATTGGGGCTATTTGCATTCATACTCACTAGTTTGATGAGACTAAAGAGACGTTACACAGAGGGAGAGGAATGTGTGTGTGAACATAGTCATAAAACTGATTCCCTGCAGTGTGTTTGCCCTTTAACCTGTGACAGACAGTATCCAAGCTATTAAAGTTTTAGATCGTAATAAATCAACCTATAACAACAATTAAAAGTGTTGAAAAAAAGGACTTAAATTAATGACTTTAATGTAGTGTGAACTGTAGAGCAATGGAGCAAGATCCACATCAAAACTATGTGTAAACAAACAGGAACAATAAAGCAGAATAAGAAAAAAGAAATAAGAGCATAAACTATTACCTCATTGGGAAAGCATACAACCACATCCAATCCCTGGCACGCACACACAAACCTATATTCAACAAATACATATAGTGTGTGTTCCTTCCCAAACTACATTAAGATGATGACGATGCACATGTACACAAAAAAACATGTCTGCACCATTTTTCACACATACTGTAAAACGTTTTTTTATAAGAACTGATTTGTGTGGTGAGAATGTGCACACGTTATGCATAGTGCAGATCATACATACACATGTTTTTCCTAGCCTAGTGTGATAAAGCAAGGTGGAAATTAAAAGTACTGTATGTAACCCTGTTTTGTTGATGGGTAGTGTTCGGCTACAGTTCGTTCATGAATATATCTTTTTAATTATGGCAAAACAGTAAAACACCCAACATCACTCTTTCTTCTAGGTTCACATTAGACTCTAGTCGGTGCTACACTCATATCTGTCACTTTAAAACAATGGCAGGTAGGGACTAAAAGGAATCTGGGGCAAGGGGACAAGATTAAGTAACTTAAAGGTTACACATAAATATGGTAAAATAATAGTTAAAGTGTTGTAAATTATAATGTTGTAGATTGAAAATTCTGCAGCTGTTTAATATATATAATATATGTTTATGAAGATATAATTAAATTTACCACAGTGTACTGTTCAGCTCAAGTACACATTATAAACTTAAGAAATCAAAGCAAACCAACATAATATGTATACAGTAACTAAGCTCCTATGAAGTTATGGGACAGAATCTAATAATAACTTTTCTTCAGTCCACGAGGAGATTATTTATACACTTACCTTCAATTAACTACTTTGATCAATGTTATTATTTTTACTTACATTGGCAACATGACTTTATTTCTGTATGTTTATATGTTTTTCTCATTTGAACATTTATTCTGAACCTTTGTGATATTTGATGATGATGGAAAGATTGTTTACAGTTACATTTGATGAGTAAATTGATATATTGGTGCTGTAAAGAGCCACAGCCAAGCACAGTTGCCATGTGTGATGATGGCTGCTCTTTTCTTCGACAGGTCTACAAACTTGTGGAGCAGCCAGAGGTATTGATATGCAAAGAGGTGATTAATAATGTCCCAACATTCATTTTGTGGCTTTATAAGAAAGAGCCACACATATAAACAGCTTTAAGGATTTGACAAATGAGCGTGTTTGCATATATCTGGCTTTACGTGACATAACTCTGCAAACACACATATGCATCTTGACTTTAAGATTAAAGTTTAATAGCATTTATCAGCATTTGTTCCAACATATATAAGGTACATGTATGAATCTTACCTTTATCTGCTACACAAAATGTTACCAGTGATGACCTGTTTCAGTTCACTGAGTCTAAAACATGATACATCACCTCATTAAGTGAGAGAGCATGAGAGATATTAACCCCACTCTGTCTTAAAAGAACTCTCTTGACTGTGAGAATAAAGCCATAGTTGTAGTAAGTATGAGTAGTAGAGTAACCAAATAAAATCATCGAGGATGTTTTGCATACAGTGGGGATGTCCGCAGACGCGCAAACAAGCACACACGCACGCACACACACACAAACCTAATTTAAGCAGCCAGCCCTCTCTGTCTGGGTTGAAGAACGTGTGTGTGTCAGGTCATTCCCATCATCCTCTGGGATCTTAAAGGGTTCGCTCTTGATGCTGTCATAGAGATTCTAAACGGGGAAAGAAAACAAAAAGAGAGAAAGATTATGGAACAGAAATGTTCACATTACTTCCAGACACCTCCGTCTCCAAACACTCAACCCAGGCTTCAGATTAACGGTGCATTAAACAAGGCATTGACAGATTCTATTTTGGTGTCAGAAGTGAAAGACATTGATTCATACCTCAATGACTCCGGGTGATTTAACAAAGTGTCTTTTTCTACTTAAGTAAAGGAAGCCAAAGGCAAAAAAAAAAGGGTAAGAAAAAAAATCAGCCTACAGTATGTGGATAGATTAACTTCCTTTTTTGTGTTTTTCTTTGAAAGATTATGCAAGATCATTAGAATCAGTACCTGAGGGGGAAGATCTAATTTTGCTGAGCTACAACATCTCAATTAGTGATGCGTGAAATTCCTTTAGGTTTCTTCTTCTGTACACACTTCATTGAATACATTTGTCATACCTAACAAACTAATAAAGTCATAGCTCTCACCCTGAGTAGCTCCTCTGGGAGGTCACCCCCCTCATTGATCCCTCTGTTCATGGAGATAAAGCGCTCCACGGGGGGCTTGTCTCTGACGTTGGGATTGTGCAGGCTTGTGTTCAGCATAATGATGGCAAATGATAGGACATAGCAGGTGTCTGTGGATTCATTCAATTCATTATACAGTGTTTGTTACAGGGAAACATAAAATACAACACAATCCCACATCTCTCTTTGTGTGTAGAAAACTTTTCAAAACGTTTCCTTGCTTTGAGTTTATGGATTAGTGTAGACATTATTAAAATGATTGATCTTTTGTCTGATTGATCTTAGATTTTTTACATTGTATTACAAAAAGATCCTTCACTTATATTTAAATCCCAAACATTTTCTTCCTCAAATTCTATTGTGAAACTCAAACTTAGCTATTATTAAAAGTGTATTAGTGGGTTGTACAGTGGAAGGTATTTTTGTAATTTATTTTAATGCTATTGAAATGACAGCACAAATGATTTGTGACCAGCAATCCATCAACAGATTTTCTCACAAAAATGTAGGACTTAGTCTAATAAAAATGAGAGTTTAATCAACAAAGAGCCCCATATTCTGAGACACACAGACTTGTGGCAACCTCCAAGGCCTTAAGAGGGCTGCAGTCATGAACACACACACGCACACACACACACACACACACACACACACACACACACACACACACGCACACACACGCACATGTACACACACACACACACAAATCCACATCATAACCCCTGCTAACCATCCTCCACCTCATTCATCCACACACTAACTGCCCCAGTCAACATTCCCTGCACTGTAATTTACGACCCTAAGCACACTGGTCCTGAGAGATGACCCATAACTAAGTCTGGGTGTGTCACCACTGCACCACATCAATATTCATGACCTGAGCTGTCATCTGCGTCCCCTCGGTACTCGCTTGGTTAATATAGGAGCAGAGGACAATGTGCAACAAGCTGAGATTGCACTAATGACCATGGACCGATGATCGATTTCATTATCACTGCTGAAGACACCAATAGTCAACACACTGCAATTGGTGTGGAACCTGCTAACTACGGTGGAAAACGGCAAAGGGAACAGACTGTTGTTCGATAGTCATTGCCATATGCTAGAGGTCTGCTGGGGAAAGACAGACATTTATCTTAAGCTGAGGTGGTCTGGCTGGCCCATATTATCTGTCCTGGACTTGCTAGCTGAGTCTGACTCATAAGTCTGCTGCAGTGCGTGTGTGTGTGTGTGTGTGTGTGTGTGTGTGTGTGTGTGTGTGTGTGTGTGTGTGTGTGTGTGTGTGTGGGTACCTGTGGACTGGAAGACGCCAGGATTGCATTGGCAGTACCTGGAGGCAAACGCCTCCATCATACGATCAATCTTCTGGGCTTCACCAGGAAGTCTAAAGCTCCACAGAAACTGCCTACATCAGGAACAGTGAGAGAAACGTGAATGACAGATCATAAAATATTGCAGTGGTTGGATATTCATCTAAACTACAAACCCTACTATATGTCTCAGATGTTTGTTTGTTTTTCATTAATCCTTTGTGAATGTGTTGTGTTATGACCAACATTAGCACTGCATAAAAAAAAAATCCCATTCATTTTAAATAATGTCAATGCAGAGGCCTCCAGCAAAAACAATTACAGCGTCATCTGCAAAGAAGTTGAACCTGGCTAAATTTTGCCATGACACAGCCTCGTCTGTCAGAGCCTACAATGGCCAGTTCAATCAAATTCATACTAGCGCTCATCCTGGTGTATTACTTTGTAGCATGCATGACATAATTCTACAGTTTACCTTGTGCAATTGTACAGTAATAATGTGTCCAAAAATCATTTTTTCATAGTATTATAAACCACTATGTAATTTGTTTGTTAATTCTTCATACTACACTCACTCCAACTTCTCACCAGCCTCTGGAGGAAGACACCCACGCCAACACAGATCCTTGCTTTTCTTTAACTCATTGCTATAGTTGGTCGTTCACTCACCTTAAGGCTTGTACGAGGTTGAGGTCTGCAAACTCATGAAGCTCCACAAACGCCTGGAGGACCTTGATGTTAAAGTCATCCCTGAAGGAGAGCAGGGTCACACATGTTTAACTATTTACACTCTTTCCATTCAAACAGAAACAAAAGAAACCGTTAATATGGGATTCATTTCAGAAATGCACTACAGTGACAATTTTATATGTTTTGGGGGTCAACATGGAAAGTAAATGCAGCCATGTTACAGCACTAGTTTCAGACAGAAAGCCACTGTGTTTGCAGGCAGGATAAAATCCCTGTTGTTTTGACAGTCTTATCCCCATTGATTTCCCTTCGATAGGAACCACATGTCCGCTCAGTTATTTCACTGGCCTCGTCTCCCGTCACTGCTCTGCTCCAGAAATCCAGGCCACCAATTTCCTGGAGCTTTATGCCCTCGTCTGAGCACATGCAGTGCAGATCTAAAGGAGATGGGGAGAGGAAAAAGAGAGGTGGAAGAAAAACAGAGGGAAACTGGAAAGCTCACCGTTCCCCTAAGTAGTCCCCGATGACTGTTTTGTTGAGCCCCTCGCCTTTGTAGAGGAACTGTGCGATGTCCTCTGGGGTGTTCTGGAGAAGATCGTTCTCAAGAAGAAACTGGATCCCCTGTTTAAAAAAAAGAGTGAACTTTTAGAGTTCAGTTACTTGTTTTGGTCTGTTTTAATAGCCCTGATTGATGGCTTGGAGATATGTATAAATTGAATTCAAGATGCTCAATCAAATCATGTGTTTTATTGATTCTGAACAATCGGTTTAGGATTGATTTACCTTTTTAGGGTCCATGTTGAATTTTTTCCTGCCCATGGCGATCTGTTTGTTTCTTTGCGTGGTTTTGCTGCAAAAAACAAAACACAGACACATCCATCACGTTAAGGGTGTGGTGTTGTCCCCAGGCTGCATGCTGTGTTTGTTCAGTAGGTAAGTTTGGGATGGGTCCATCCAGGATGTAACATGACTTTGTTTATTTATTACTCCGTCACAGTGAGTGTACAGTAGGTTTAACCTGAGATAACTGAAAATAGGCTAAACATGTCTAACTTAGCATCACCTGTCCAGCACTTGTACATAAACAGTTTAATCCATCCTATCCTGCAGCCATTTGTCACTCTTCCTAAAAACATTTTGCATGTGCTCCAAAGGGAAATCTCCACCTTTGTGTATATCTGTGCATGATCCCTACGCTTCCTGTGTGCCCAAAATAGCCTGAGCCCCTTTGCCAGCTGCACCTGAGACAGACACACACACACACACACACACACACACACACACACACACACACAGCCTCACTTCACCTCGTCAACCAATCAAGTGAAAGGCTCTAAATACAGACTGGCTAATGTTTGGCTAATGTTGAGTCAAGGGACTCAACTGTCCCGCTTCACTCCTCAAACAAAGGCGGATTAACACACACACACACACACACACACACACACACAAGCAACAGCATGGCTCAATGGCTTTGAAAAGCAGAGGAGGCAAAAAGTAAGAATGAACTAGTCCTGAAACGATTAGTCAATGAATCAAGAGTCAACTGGCACAGGAGGATGGGCTCATTTTCTCTGTTGTTATATCAGTGTAAATTTATTTTCTTTGGGTTTTGGACTGTTTGTCAGGAAAAATAAGCAATGTGAAGCGATCAAAATGGCAAACATTTGCTGGTACTAGCTTTCTAAATCTCAATATGTTCTGCTTTACTTTGTTTTATATAATTTTTAACTGAACATATTTCGTGTTGGACTGTTTGTTGAACATAAGGGGAAATCTGAATATGTAATCTTGGGCTCTGAGCTAAGTCAATTCAATTCAATTTTATTTATATAGTGCTAAATCACAACAACAGTTATCTCATTGCGCTTTTCATAAAAAAGCAGGTCTAGACTGTACTCTGTGATGTTATTTACAGAAACCCAACAGTTCCCACCAAGAGCAAGCACTAGGCAACAGAGGAAAAAGGAAAAACTTCCTTTTAAGAGGCAGAAACCTCGAGCTAATCAATTTTTATTGAAAATAAACAGCAGATTGATAATAATAACAATTATTACTTGCAGCCCATAAACAATTAATTAATTAGTAAAGAAAAAAAACCTCACCTCTCCCCCACACAGGTTAGCTGCTCGATCTCAGTCATCACCTCTGCAATCTCAAACTTCAGCCGCTGCAGAGAAGAAAACAGAAAAAGACTTACATAAACTAGAACTTGGGTTTTATTTATTCTAAAAAGAAAAGACAGGGAGGACAACAAGGATCCAGCTGCAGCTCAGAATGAACAAGTAAATACTGTCAATGAGGTTCCTAATTTGATTGGTACATCATATTTAATAGCAAAAGGCTTTCTTCTTTTAGGGTTTCCTTATAGTTGGGGATGCGTGATATAGTTAAAACCATGGGTTAAAATCAATATTACACAATCTTACTAAAATCATCCTAACAGGGCATGTCTGCCCTTATTAGTGGACAGTTGGGAGGCGACATGAAGGGCTCGATATATTACTTTTCTGCTATATAGACAAAATCCCACATTACATATACTATTGTTCAATGCCAATATGTAACTTTGTTCAGCACTCCAACACCAGAAGAGTCATCAAAAACATCAAAAACAAAGTCAAAAACGTCATCGTTAGGCCGTTACTCACTTCAATATCATCCAGAAGTTCTTTTTTCCTGCGTCGTATGTTCGACAGCTCATCTCTTTCCTCCAAAGACAGGTCCTCAGGTACTGAAAATACAGGGAAAGGGAAAAATGAAACAGCATATGTGAGCAAGAGAGGGAGGGGCAGGTTTATAAGGCTGAATTAAATTAATTCACCTTCCGACCAGCCAGTCAGAGTCACAGGGATTAAGCCGGGCATACCTGTCCAATGATCCGTCCTAAAGACATTACTCATGACCTAAATTAATTCACTAACTGAGAGGAGTTCAAACACTCTCAGATATGTTTGTAAAATGTGAACTCAGTACATTCATTCTTTTAAAAAAAAATCTATTTACCATTTAGGTCTTTGGTCTGTGCATATTTTGCCCACAGCAGGTTTACTTGCCCATTCATCTAATCACCAAACATAGCAGTAAAAAACAATTAGAAGCTATGGGTGAACTCCTCTATTGTTTAACTTTTTAACTCTCCTCTTTGGAGTAAGGACATACAACTTTTCAATACTGTGCATTATTGTTTGGGAATGCATTGTTTGGGAATGCTTTGTCTTTGGAAATTAGTAAGCATGATTATATCATATATATTATAGGTAAGATTTGTCCTATATTATAAATTATTTGCTTAATCTTTCATCTCACAGGTCTGGCAGAGGCAAAGACAGCTTTCTGTTTACTGGAAAAAGCCTCATATGTCATCTCAAAGACATTGATTGCTTTCAAGGACAGACATTTTTCAGATTATTATTTATTCAGGCAAAGGCATTTGGGACAGGCGGAAAACAAGTTGTGACCAGAACATTAAAATATTATCACCTTTTAAGATGATATGAGGAATTTAACAGTTGCATATTTACACATCCAGCAGTTTTGGAGCAATTATTTCACGAGTCATGTTTCTGGATCCCAGGTGAATGTAATTGTCTTTTTTAGCTCCGTTTTTGGTCTCCACCAACTCCTGCAAATAGTAATGTGCAGCCGCACGCACACGCACACGCACCCACCCACACACACAGACACACACACAACTGAGCATCTGGTGAGTCCTGCCCCCTCAAATATTGGCTTTCAGATAGTCAACTCTCGTCAGGCTCTCATTTGGGGTAATTAACACTGCAGAGAGATAGCAGCACATCACGCAACATGCGTGTTTTACAGCATGAGCACACAAACACTGTATACACAGGTGAGTAAACAATATACACACCATGCATACAGAATTTACAATTCACACACATGACATCTATCTTATTCTACACTGTGGGTCCCCAGGAGCCACCTCCTTATCTTTCATTTAACCGTGCCACATCAACCTCTTCCCCTCAGGGGGCCCTCCCCCTCTCTTCTCCAACACATCAGAAAACAGCAATGCATCTGAGAGCGGGCTGACAGGAATTAGGTCATTTTTACATGGAGCTATACCAGATTGTGCTTCTCCTATGCTACCCCAGTGCTTGAAGTGGGGGTGGAAGCACATTCAAATCCCCCAACAAATCATACTGCTAAGCAGCTTTGCAATTCACAGCGCCCCCCCCATATTGTTTCCCCTCTGACTGTAAATAATGGGAAAAGAAAGTAAAGTTATTTCCCCTCATCTTATCTATCTACTGCATCTCTCACACACTTTAAATTCCTCCATCCCCTTAGTCTTGCTCTGTAAGACAAAGTGACTATGGACTATTAGGTTATTATGTTCTGAGGGCTCGGAGCTCATGTTATCACAGACGAGCAGCCGGTCAAGAGAGCTGGGATCCAGATGGCTGTGTGATCGCTTCTCTCTCCCACAATGATGCTCACACAGTATCTTACAACTTCTACAAGATGAAACAAAAGAATAAAGGCAGAGGAGAGAGGAAGAACATTTTTTTAAGATATGTGAAACTTAAAAAGATGTTAAGGGAGTATACATACCATGTCTACCAAGCATTGTACAGCTGAATGATGACTCATCCTAATTGGTCAAGAGATTTATAAAAAAGGTTATTTTACTGGCTTCACTGCAATAAAGATAAGTCCTTTGTGATGTAAATTTATTGTAAACTGTAAGACTTTTGTTTTCTTTTTTCTTTTTTACTTTTGTATTTATACAAAAAAAACTAAAAAAAATAGTGTACAGATAGAATGCAAAGTGCAGTTGCACACAAAGGGGACAATTGCGATTTGCCTGGAGCAGCATGAAACAAATGTTTTAACTTGCGCAAAAATGTACGCGTATCCGGTAGATTTACGGATGTACTTCATAAACATCCAGAGACAATATGAAAAAGGAAATAGACTGAAGGAAACTAACTGGTGAGAACCAACGCCTAAACATCTTTATTTTGCAATTGAATGTGAAAGTGTTTTTTGTGACGGATATATATATATATATATATATACAAGGTCCATTTGGTATTTGTTTTGGAGCTTTCAATTATATCACACAATATTCCTCTGTAGATGGATTTTGCCCATTTTTGGAAACTTAGCATCGTAACACAAATGTCTAATGAAGCTAAGCGTAAATTCCTTTAGGAAGACTTATAAATAAACTTCACTCACCATCATCTATTCCTAAAATTATTCAGCTGTTAAAAGGCATTCACTTTTCAGTAAACCAACCAGAATTGACCACGAATATCATGATCCAATAACAGCATGACATCCTGCTTTAAATGTCTTCTCTCCTTACAATCAGAGGTCTTTTCAGGCAAATGTGCAATTGTCCTCCTCCCCTTCCACCTCCGGGCATTGTCAACCACTGCAACCTGAGGTCCTTTCCGGCAGACAGCTCATTCGTTCGGTCTCTGGGTTCCCTCTCCACCATCACCAGTGTCTAGGCTCCATCGGGGGGAATATGCCTGGCTTCTCTACCCCTTTAAAATATTTTTTTAACGATGGAGACTCTGTACATTTCTTATTATGTACATGTACAATACATCTTAAAAAAAGTCTCTCCTGATTGAAATAGATTTCTACTGGTTTTGCTGGTTTTTGGTTGTCCATGCAACATAGGATTGTAATACTGGACACCCAGTAAACGGTCTGTGGGGTTGAAGAAAATAAAAAGAGAGAAGTTTTAAAGCAAAAAGATGCTCTCAATGCCAAACAGCAAAGAAAGGGAGAAACTCAAGAGTGATGTATGAACAGATAACACCACACCAGACATCTTCACACTCTGCCTCCATTGCCTTCTTTCTTTGCCTTTAGTTAAACAGCCTTATAAAGCAGTATTTGTGGAGAAAAGAGACCCTGCAGGCAACCTACATCTGTAATGTACAAAAAGAACTCCTCCATCCCTTCTACTATGGCTGGAATGGGACAAATTGTCTGAGGAGACTGAATTTGTTTGGGGTAACATTTCCCTCGTTGTGTGTATTTCGTAGCATGAGGAAAACGCAGAGTAATCTGATATCATTGTGAGGAGAACTACTACTGCACAGCCGAGACTGGACATCTGATGTATTATGCATGAAAGTCTAGTAAGCTGTGAGTGTGTGTTTATGGGTGGGTATTCCCATAGAGAGCAGTCCTCCTGAAAGAAAAAAATCCATATTAGGTTATATACAGTATAAACACTCTATTCTTAACCCCAGGCACAGCCACATAGATTACCAATGCAACACCACTCAGCCTTTTCATATTATAACTTTGGGGGCTGTTGTTCCAGTTACAAGCAATACATCAATACATCAATACATAATAGTTCAAACTTGCATGCTTAGCGATTCCCCCATACCATTGCTCTTAAAGCATGCATGGATGAGTAACTGCCCCTGTGCTTTTCTCCGACAGACACGTAGTCCAGAATGTTTTAAAGGAAAGGTCATTGAGGTTGTAACTTTCAAATCTCACAATCACTTTTAGCTCTATTCTATTCTCCTGGTCAACCATAACCAGCCGGGTCAACGCCATCTTCTGGGGTTAGTGGAAAGATCAGGAGCCAAGTTCAGCAAACCTCAATGTGCAGCTAAGGCAGCTAAAGTTGCTAATAGCATATTAAAAAAAAGCAAATTAGTAATTTTCTTCTTCTACAGTTTGTTTGGCTGCACTGTGAACGGATACATGAATGTAAATGGGCTGTTCTTGCTTTTTTAGTCTTAACGACTACTCAAAGCGCTTTTACATAGTACAGGAACCATTCACCCATTCACATTCATACACTGTGGCCGAGGCTGCTCTACAAAGTGCCACCTGCGCATCAGATAAACACTCACACACATTTACATTGCAGCATTAAGGGCAACTCAGGGTTCAGTGTCTTGTCCAAGGACACTTTGACATAGGAGTGCAGAGCCAGGGATCGAACCATCAACTTCCAATTGGCAGGCGACCACTCTACCACTGAGCCACCGCAACAGCCGCCCCAAATGAGTTACCAGTAGTATAAAAACACAATTTCTCATCAACCTGACTGAAATCTGAATTATCAAAGTTCAAAGTATTAAAAGGGGCTCTAAGCTATGTTGCGTGACGTTACTACTTACATTTTCAAACAAAACGAGACTAGCTTGCCCCTCCCTCCTCCTCATGCCGTCCCCTCCCCCTCCCTTCTGTGCTTCCACGTACTAACCCCCCACCCCCAAATCCTTCTTGTCGGTTATTGGCTGGAACACTGGAACACTGGCACAGAACACACCAAACAGACTTGAGTCACTGACCTCGCCAGACTGTCCGACAACCGATAATCAGGTTGGTATATCAGTGCCTTTACTCCTCAATCAACTGAAAACTACTCAGGGTCTTGAATAATACATTACTGCCCGGTTCCTCACTCCAGTCCACAGTCCGGACAGAAAGACCTCAGTTGAAACAATTTACTGTCTAATGCTTCTGGAGATAATGGAGAGATTGGGATCTGATTCACATGATCGACGGGCCTTTATTGGCAGGTCACAAAGTAAAATGACTAAACGCCTTTGACAGTCAAGCCTTTCCAATATCATTGGAACCAAGGTCAGTGGAGAGGATGGTTTTGCATGCTGATACCTCAGTTGTATTGGTTTATGTCTGCTGAATGCTTAACTTGGAGACATAAAACTATGTCAACATGGGTTCCAATAATGTTTCATTCAAATAATATGCCCAATTCTCAAAAATGTTGACGGATATAGGAAAGCATGCATTAATTTGTGCAATTCTACTTTGAACGGAAAGCAAGTAAATGTGGTCTGTTTTGTACGCTTTTATTTATATCTCAGGCAAGATTGCATCAGCCTGTAAAATATGTACTACTCATGGCTGTCCAACAGCCAGATTGTTAATAGTCTGAGCATTAATTTAGGATCTGTAGCTAATTAGCCAAAATGTGCAACCACCAGTAAAATCTTTTAACCTTAAGAGGCCGTCAATCAAACTAAAACTCATTTTGGTCAACTCTTTTGCTAAAAACTTCCCTTAACCAAACCTGTATTGGGCTTTTGAGAGTGACAATCCCTGCCAAAGTGAAATGCTTCCTGAATTTCACTAGGCTTGGTGTGTAACAATATAGGGAATGTCCGCCGTGATTAGGGGGCCAGTCTTTTCGTAACAATGGCAACCCTGTAAGCATGGGCTGCCGGTCCCACCACAGGCTAATTAGAGAGCACTTACATGAGATCACAACACTAGATTATGGCATGGTTGTTGCATATTTTTGCAACCCAGCTGAGTTAAGAGTGATTTAAAAAAGCTGGCTAAGTGTGTTAGAGTCGGTGACACACTGACAAAACTCCAAAAGGCTCATGTTCACATTTGCAGGTAAATAAGACACCAAATCTGATACAACATAACACTTTCACAAGACAAATCCTTCGTTTTTATTTCTTGCATAAAATACATACCACATCGCCTTTTCCCTTCTCCAGTTGTCATGATGACTGACATGCCATCAGCAGAGGTGTCTGTGTCCTTATGGTCAGTACCGTAAGTGTCAGTACTGTAGCTGCCTGCTGTAAGAGCTTTTAGCAGCTTTTTTCCAGCTTAGGTACTCTTGCAATTGTGGCTGGTAGGTGTGTAGTAATTGTTTTTCCCTCCCAACGTTACTCCAACTCATCTCTCAAGCATGCCGAGACACACACTCACACACCAAACACACAAACATATACACACTTCCTGCTTTTTGACAGATGACAGTAGTGGTATGAAAATAGCCCACATTCCTCCTTCTGCAACCGCCCAGCCTGGTCCAACCAGCTCTCCACACACTTCCTCTAGTCTCATTTTATCAACTTCTCTGCATTTTCTTTCAACTCTTACAATTTTCTGCTTCAACTCATTTTGTTTTTCTTTAGACACACACAGAGCTGAAAATCACCTGAAGATCACTTTTCCATCATTAGCCCTAAAACTACTGTACCTAAAGACCCATCTTTGCTTCACAAAGGCTTCTGGATATTTTTTACGCTGATGATGGGGTTTTGGCCTTCATTTCACATCAGATCATCAGCGCTAAGGGTGCAGCCACAACATCAGTGTGCACTTGTTTAAATACAATCCACTCACCTTAAGAACATAAGCTACAACTTTTATGAGGTGTGAGTAGCAGCCACTACAGTCCATAGTGCTTAGGTTACTGTCCACTTTACTGAGTCACTTGTTACACTATTCTGAGGTTTCATTAGCCACTATTGCAAACAAATATACAAATATGACTGTGCCCTTTTAGTATAAGTAGTGACTCAGAATTTGAGTCAAATACAGTGCATCACACTACATATGCTGAATTGCAAGTTAGTTTTTTAAAAGACTTACTGTATTTGCTGTGTGTTTCTGCTCTAACCTCTAAGGAACACATATATTATCCATTATGTTTACTAGTTTTTTTCTTTACATTACAACATTGGGCTAGTTTCTCATTTACCTCATGATCCTGGCTTTGATAATACTGATTTTACTGATGCATAAAATAATTATGTATTTATTTTGTCAGTAAATCAAATGTCCACAATGGAATTTCATGACCAGCCAAACTAAGCAACAGCACGCTTCAATTTACCCCCAAATGAAAACAAATCTGGTTCTGGTTAATGATGACCATTGCGGCAGCATGCTTCAATGCTAAGAATGGATATGCCAACATGCAGATGTTGGCATATCCAACAGATATAATGTTTACCATGTTCATCATCTTACAGTTTTTTTCAATTACTAAACACTGGTCACAACTGAAGCCACATGTGTAAAATTCTAACTACAGTCTGCACTACCAACAGTTCACATCTCCTACAAAACTCATCTGAGCAACACAACTTGTCTCAAAACAGACTCAGTGCAGCCAAACACTATGAAAAATCCTCATCTAGATAACATACACTGTCACTCAGAACACACTGAGAGTAAAACACTAGCATTAATTATCTTTACAGTTTGAATAATTTAAGTGAATTCACACTAATTAATAGTTTCTTTAAAAAAAATAGGGGAAATTATTTAATGTGAACATTATTATTTTATAACATACCAGTTTTTGTATAGGTAACAAAAAGGAATGAAAATCAGCAGTTTGCTTCAATAGATATATAATTTTATTTTGCCTGTGGTAGTTTATGTAATGACTGGGGAAAAAAAGTTAAAAACTAAAAGGTATGTAATACAATAACAAAGAACAATGGATCTCCTTTCTTGCCATGCACCTGCATCATCTAAATACAAATGAATCTGGTGTTTCCATTGCTACCACCTCCATCACTTTATGAAAAACAGTAAGGTGCAGTTTTACTATAGTAAATGTAGTGTTTTTTCACAATGTTTTATAGCTGTGTATGTAACCTCAGACATTTTACCTGGACATGTTGGTATCTTTGCTCTTTTACCTGTTTACTGTTTCTCTCGAACAGTAAAGTGTATACAGTAATTGATTCATTCTTATTTGGTGTTTCTTTATTGCCAAAAAAGTCTGAGTTTCCCCTAAATATATATATATATATATACATACATATATATATACACACAGTATGTGTTAACTAACAAGTCTTTCAGTTGAAATTGCAATCAGCAGTGTTTGATAGGCACCAGAATGAAATATATTCTGTTTTGAATGTGTGATTAGCTGTTTTGACAGCAGTGTGTTAGCATTTGAACAAAGTGCTGTGAATCCACAGTGTTGTGAAGGTTGTGGTTAAAGTCATGGAATAAGTGTGAAGAGTTTTGAAAACCATATTCAAGCAATGAAAAACAAACTAGTTTGGTTCACATGAACTGCTGCTGTGCAGACCTTAGAGTTTTGCACATGTGGTTTTAGTTGTGCCCACTGTTGTTTAGCAATAAAAAAACAACAACTGTAGTTTAGCATGTTAGCATGCTAACATTTGCTAATTTGCTAAACACAAACTACAGCTGAGGGTGATGGGAATGTGATTAGTTTTAGTTATTTATGTAAAACCTTTGACCTGCTGGTGGCGCTAGAGAAAAGGTCAAATGATCACCACAGTCACTAGTCTTCATCCTCTGGGAACTATGGATAACTGAACCAAATTTCATGGCAATCTGACCGATAGTTGAGATATAACAGTTTGGACCAAAGTGTTCGACAGACCGACAGCTAGCATGGCTAAAAACGAAAGAGGTTGAAAAGTTTCACAATCATTTGCATAAATAAAGACGACAACTTCCCATGTGTCTTTTCAAGAAGGACTTAAGCTGCTAAATCTTTCAGACTTGTAAACACGTGATGTGAAAACCATGCTGTTTTTTTGGATGCAACACTTGTTGTATCATGAGAGTGCATGAAACAGCAATACCTTGTTCTTGATGATACCTGTCATGTTTGTATTTCAGTAATGTAATGTAATGTAATATGTGAACGTTTGTAACACACTGCGCCCAGAGAGGCCTAAAAATGCAAAACAACTGTCTCTTTCCACTGTTTGTTGGCCTAAAGAAGTTACGGAATGTTCTCCAAGTCTTCAGCAGTAACTTGTTGTCAACTCTCATCAAGAGACATCCACAGCATTCCCTTTATGAAAATTAGATTACAACGAAAAATCAGAGGTTACATCAAACACAACGCAGCCGTTTGATTCTTCAAAGCCTTAAACACCATATAACATAATCCCTTGAAGTAAGACAGTCTCTTCACAGTCACAGTCATTTATTCATGAACAAGTACTGCGTTTGCCAAAATTCACTCTCAAAGAAAGGCTTCCCCTTGCCTTTGAATTTAAAAAACAGCTGCTGATTGGTTTATTTTTGGGCCATCATATGTCAGAATCCTCAGACAAAGGGGTTTTGGCAGAAGGATTCCTTGATCTTTATCTTTGCCTAATTATGAACATGACTGCAAGTCTTTTATTATGATTGTTGATCTTGCTACACAAGTCATTTTCTCTACAGCAACGTACTGCCTCATTCTTAATGCATATTTTGTCTTTCACAGCTTTGCACGTTTTTTAGATGATAAAGAACAGCCCACCTGTCTATCTTTCAGCCATCCATCAACGGCAGAAACTGAGACCTTTTCTTATCTCATCACCTTGTCTACATCCTGCTAAGTCTTTTACTTTTTTCCCACAAGAAGGGCAGAGAAATTTGAAAAAGAAGATGGTGATCTTGGCAGCCTGTCATTCAAACAATACAGGATCGGTTGTTTGACAGTGATAAAACCTTATTGCTTGGTTTTGTCTCTTGATCTTGTTGTACATAATGTCCTTCAATCTTACACTCTGTTCCTAACAAGAAATTTCCTAATTGACCAATGATTCAACCACACAATACTAAACCTGTATATGTGGGGCAAAACTAAGCCCTGAAGAATTTTCTGTCAGATCTGTTGAGATGACAGCAATGCTCCCTATTTCTTTAATAATATCAGCACTCCACACAATGTCACCTTCCCTACCGGCATGCACGACTGATCACAAGACTCACCGCTCGCCTTGTCGTTTACAACAGTGGTTCCCAAACTATAATCCAGTAATATAATATGCATTATTCTAAAATTACTTTTACCTTTGATGCTTAAAGTATGGTTTGATGCTTATATTTTTGTACTTTTCAAATGTAGGACTTTTACTTAACTACTACTTAATATATGGAGTGAGGAAACTAGGTTACTCAGCTGTGAGGTTGTTTACTCTGTCAAGACATACAAGTCCTCCAGAAACTTTTAGCACGGCCTCAGTAAGGACCCCAACAGTCCTGTGGCTCACTCAGGAAATAACTGTAGTGTCTCACCTGCCGACAGTCTGGTATGGAGGCCCTGACACACAGAACTTGAAGACAGAGAAATAAAGACTGCAGAGGAGGCAGCAACACAGGCTGTTTATATTGGGTTTAGGCCTTAAATCTGGGAAAGAGTAAAGCAGAGCTAGAACACAGACAGAGAGAGAGGCGAGAGACGATCCAGCTGCCAAGTAGGACTCCACTTCTGCTTTTGTTATTTCAAGACAGCAGGAAGGAGAGGAGGCGGATGAGGAGGAGGAGAGAGGGTTCATGACAGCGTTAAAACCTGAGCCAGGATTCCTTTATAACCAAAATATGTGGGTGGTTCAGGTCAGACCATCACTCTTTCCCAGGTTCTGTGTAAAGGGGTTTTCCAGATTAGGAGCCTCTGTAGCCTTTTATCTTAAATCTCAGAAGTTGTAAACTGATTAGACGTAAAGATCAGCTGCTTCTTGCATCATCTCTACAGAGGAGCAGACTTTATTTTTCCTAGAGGAGTAGGTAAAAGTAAGATAAAAACATCAGTGATGACCTTGTTGGTGGAGCCGTTTGTGGTATTAATAGTCAAATTCATTCATCCCTGTCTTCTATAAAATAAATACTACTGTTGTGGGAAGTGTCTAGGGTGGATGGTAGGGATACAAAGCACAGTACTTTGACACTAGACATCAGATTTCACATCCAGCATCCCAAAAAACTCTGGTTAGGAAAAAGTCAGGAAAAGATGAGTTTTGCTTAAATGTCCTGTGTCCCCTAGGTATAAGTCCATTTATAAGGGGATTAATGATGGCCATGTTCCTCTGGTCACATTACATTATTAAGAAACAATGAGAAAAATACTACAAAGCCTTTTCAAGGTTAGCTGTAATGCAGCTGCTAACTGCATGACAGAAATTTAGAATGACAGAGGTCAACAAAGAGATTAAATACATGTGTAAAGAAACCTGTGCCCGATAGACACTGTAAATCACTTGCCCTTTAAGATACCCTCAGGCCACTGTGTGTGTGTGTGTGTGTGTGTGTGTGTGTGTTGTTTATAGCAGGGGATGGGTGACAACACTTCAAGTGGTTGAGCTGTTGTCCCTGTAGAAAAACCTGGTTATCAATGCCTTTGCAGACAATTCTGGAGTCTGACGGCCATTAATTTTATATTTCACAGTCACACAACAATAGCTGTCATTCTTCCGAAAACAATTTAACAATTCGAGGGTCAGGGCGAAGGAAAACAGCCTAAAAATACTGAGGAGTAAGGAGAAGAAAATCCTGGTGACACAACAGACTATAAATCACTTGACAGTGTCAGGGATAGAATATAGGATATCTCTTTTTCTGCACTTCTTTTCCTTTTAGGGCAGCTTTTCTGTTATGATTGAATCCTGTTAATAAACACTGTGTGTGTGTGTGTGTGTGTGTGTGTGTGTACCATGTTTAACTACATTTGTGGGGACCAACATTTGGAAATACAGTATACTTATTGGGTCCTGACAGCTTTGTGGGGACAAAATGCTGGTCCCCATACCGTTAAAGGGCTGTTTGAGGGTTAAGACTTGGTTTTAGGATCAGGGTTAGAATTAGGTTATGGTTAGGGTTAGGGTAAGGGTTAGGGTTAGGCATTTAGATTTGATGGTTAAGGTTAGGGTAAGGGGCTAGGGAATGCATTATGTCAATGACTTGTCCCCATAAAGATAGTGAGACAAGACTGTGTGTGTGTGTGTGTGCGTCTGCATGCGTGTGCATGTGTGCATGTGTGTGTCTGTTTTAAGGAAGAGACAGAGAGCGGCCTGAGCCCATGACCTATAATCCACTAACTGTCATCCATATCCCTCCCCACTTAATCTCCTCTATTTATCTAAGCATGGAGATGGCTCACACTAATCCTCTGTGTGCACACCATATGAAGAGATGCACACGCTCACAATCTCACACACACATACACACACACACACTTCCACAAGTGAAACAGTGGAAGGAGAGAAGCATGGGGTATACACAGCTGGGCTGAGCCTTGCACCACTAACCTACTTTGAGAATCTGAACGCAGCATCCGCTTCCCTATCAGTATCTCTTTGAAACTGTGCCACTGCAGCACGCCTCCATCTCTTCAATTTTTCTCACCTAAACATATACAAACCAACACACACACACACACACATACACGTGTATATACACATTGACAGGTTTCTCAAGAGCCTCGTGTCACATGGCCATCCTGCTGTGCTCTTTGTAGCCTTTCCTGGTGAGAAACAGAACACCGCTGCCACTCTGAATAGCACAGAGCCAATGATGGGGAAAAGGAAAGACTACAACTGCAACAACCTTAGCCTTCTTTACAGCACCAACGGCACAGTCACAGCTCATCCTCTCTCCTTGTTAAAGAAGAATGAATTTTGCATGATGCAGCAGCATCGTACAGCAAAAAATGGAGTGGTAGTTAGTGGAAACATGCCCATTTTGCAAAAAAACATACAAAATAAAAACTAGCAAAGACTGAAGATGTGCTGTAGTAGTTTACTGTCACACTGACCTCCATGAGTAAGTCCAAGTGTTACAAATCCATTTTTACAAGCAGAAGTATTGGAGTATCCCCAGAGGGTGAGACAAGAGGGCTGTGCGCACAGTGCGCGCACACGCACACACACATACACGCGCACACACACACACGCACACAGGGACAGAGCAGAGATGTACAAGAGTAGAGTGGACAGCAGAACTGAATACCAAGGGTCACAAGAGTAAGAGCATTTTTAGGCCTGAATCAGAGTAAACTACAGACTGTGTTGTGCTTCCAGAGTATGAAGCACTGGATGTACTGGCAGTCAGAGGGGGATACACCTTTTTCCTGCATCTTCAACAGGTCAAATAATCTTACATAATTGTTCCAACCCTCCCTTTTCCTGTCCACTCTGCTCGGCCTTCTCTTCCCTTTCCGACAGACAACACACACACACACACACACACTTTAATGAAAGCCATGAACTCCCACAAAGGCCCAAATGGAGCAGGACGTTCTTTGCCAGAAATTCATTTCAGCACATGACTTCAGACTCCTGGGACCTATTTGCATGCTCTGATTTTTCTTTCCAAAGAGGAGAAAAATGGCTCGATTTGCCTCATGTCTACCCCTCCACGAGCCCCTTGATGGTCTTAATGTGACAAAGACAGATCCCAGTCTGGGACTCTGTTAAGCAGTAGACCCTTACTGCACAGAGCTGTCTGTTAGATGAAGAGGAAACTGGATACTTTCTTTTAAAAAAAGTATGTTTTTCCTCCCCTACAGGTCTTGCCATCAGCGGCATGGCCACTTATAAGAGAACTTCAAACCCTTTTTTATAAAGCAGAGAAAACAAAGCGGAGGTCCAAGAGGATTTGCACACACCTCATGTCCACTTTAAACTCAGCTTTTTATTCATTCAAGTTGATCATGTCCAAATCCAGAAAGTTGACTTCCATATGGGTCAGTCTGACCTAATGTCTGTTGAGTCTAACTTAAACCACTACATGGGTAAATGTAATGTGCTATCAGATATTCAGGGAAGCCAAACTCAACAAGGGCTCTCTGTGTTCACTGACCTTTTTTTCAAAGATGAAACACACAGTACCGTTGAGCCACATACAGAAGCCAGAATTATTTTTCTCACAGCAGTAACTGAGCTGTGGTGAAACAAAAACAGAAAGAAAATATAAATAATATAAAATATTTGCAAAACTAACAGAGCCAATACAAATAAGCCATTAAAGGTGCATCTCAAAGGAATAGTTTGACAATTTAGGGAAAGGTCACAAGATCGCTTTTTGCTCGCGTGTTTCTCTATGGAGCTCCCCCTACAGCTTTGGCATAGATATTTGGCAGCTCCTATGTTTACTTGTGTCTGACTCCTCGCTCGGTCAGTCTGCCTCTGCCTCTTCCTGTTCCTCCAAAAATGCTTTCCTAGCTTTCTGCTTTGTTTTTGCCGTCTCAGCCATGACGATAGTGTGAAAAACTCCATTGCTACCTTGTTAGCCGGTTCCTGAATGGGCGTATGTATACAGTGCAGTGAAGCAATTTGTTACATCACGAGACCTGATATCATCGGATCCTTTGTGACGCTGATGCTGGAAAGCTCCGACCCAAAGTTGCAAGGGTGGTTTTTCCGCTCACAGGCGCTGGGGGGGTGGGGGGGTGAGACGACCACCATTCAACTTTAAAAAAAGTCATATAACCATTCCAATGACTCCAAAGCTGTTCAGTTAAGGTTAATTAAGTTATTAAAAAAAAAAACCTGCACAGTTCCCCTTTAACTCCATACAAAAAAAGTTGTGATTTTACAGTGAGTTAAGTGTCAGGTACAAACCCTGTTGACCCAAACATTGTCTCAAAATGTTGAACTATTCCTTTAAGCAGCAATACCCCTAAAATGTGCCAAGGCAAATTGATTAGGTCAGGTAAGTCAGGTTAGGCGGTGTAGGAAAAGAATTAATTGTCAAAAATGTTTGACTTCATGATGATACTGGATGCAGATTCTGAGGGTCAACAAAGTTATCACAATAATTCCTGATTTCATGACTATCCATACAATAGTTTTTGGGACATTTCAATGAAAAACACAAATGTCAAACTTCTGGTGGCGCTGACCTGTTCCCCTCAGATCAGGGAGGTGGAGCAAACATTTACGCTCTCAGGTTGCAGGAGGTAGGTAAGCAATGTTTTCATACTAGCCTTTTGTTTTGCCATTTAACAAAATGCACTTATTCTATTTCAAACATTAACATTTCAAACATTGAAAATTATACTAAAACCTTGTCACTGCCAGTGCTGAATCCACTCTAAGTTACCACACATTTTGTGTGGAGGCAACTAGCACAGAATAGGGCCTATCCTGCACCGTCCCTCTAGTACTCCCTAACATCCTGCAGGGCCCTCAGGTCCTTGACCATCACACAGGATGCATACAGATCCTTACTGCCTGCCCGAGCCTACTCTGGCTTGAAGTAAACATCCATGGTCACAGTTCTCTGTGGATATCTGCAGTATTGGTGAACTGGGTCACCCCTCTTAAAAGAGTTAAATATGGACAGGGAAGATACTCAGTCTGAAGTGGTGTGTACTATTAAAGCATGATTTGTTCCTAAGCTCCATGAAGACTTCAGGACACTCCTCTCTTAGCCACCTGACAGTGTGTGGGCTGTGGGGAAAAGACAGCAGCTGCAAATCTACTCCAAAGACAAAATCCCAAATCCTGAATGTAGCAGGAAGCTGCTGGCAGTGTCCTGCAGCCGGTAGATGAATGGCTCAGAGATCTCAAAGCCCAGCTCATCGTGTGCGTCTCTCTTCGCCTGTGTTGGGCTGCAGTGCGCTGTAACCACACACTCACACACTGAACTGCCATCATTAAATGGCTGGTTTTCACAGTGTGTAAATAGAGTCTGTAGCCAAACTCGCAAGTCATCACAAGTAAGTGATGTGAAGCCAGTGTCTAGCATAAATGCTCTGATTCATACCATATGGACATGACTCATGAAGTCTCCATTGACGATGTGCACATAGCTCACCAACTAACCAAGATTACACTGAAGAAGAGGAGGCAAAGATACTGTAGGTGTACATTTGATGGACTGTCAAAGTCAGTCATGCAGAACCAGAATGTGTTGCAGTAAGCTACACTGTAGCAAAGCTTTGTGAGCTCTTGTCGGCCTATTGTCCATTGAGCAACTGTTGTGGCAGAAGGCATTGTATTGTTGACTGTCATGCGTGTCAGATAGATTACTGTGTGTGGATCCATTTTCTCTAAGGCTTGCGCAGTACAGCCAACTGTGGTTGCAGAAAAGTAACTGATGACACATTTTGAGAGGATGATGACGCTAGATGCAAATTGAGGATCACCAAAGTTATCAAAAGATTCCTGATTGGATGACAATCCATCCAATAGCTTTTGGGACATTTCAATGAAAACTACAATATTAAACACATGGTGGCGCTAGAGAAAA
This sequence comes from Etheostoma perlongum, assembly GCA_026937815.1. NCBI lineage: Eukaryota > Metazoa > Chordata > Actinopteri > Perciformes > Percidae > Etheostoma > Etheostoma perlongum. Next base: position 10,283,211 of record CM049385.1, read on the forward strand.
GGTCCCCCAAAATCATAAAGATTCATCACCTGTGGACTGTGAAAGTCTGTAGAGAATATAATAGCATTCCATCCAGTAGTTGTTGAGATATTCAGTTGGAACAAAGTGGTACAACAACCAACATGCCAACCATAGTGTAAAGTAATACGACTAGGTCTCTTTTTCCAACACAGAGAAGATTTCAAGGAGGTGGAAATTGAAAAAAACATAGAGAAGAAGATGGAAAAAAAATGAAAACTGAATCTCCATCAGAAGTATGACCTGGTTTGATGGGAGGTTATGGATGGCCGGAGACCGCTTGTTGGTCAGTAAGTTAATTATGATTAAAAAGAAGGACTTTCATTGAGAGAAACTCCTGTAACACACTGGAGAATTGATTCAGTCAGAATATCTCACCACCTCTCTCCCTTGCTGTCTTTTGCTGGCGGCACTCCATACTTCTTTGGCCATTTTCCAACTTTGCTCTGGCGCTTCATCCCGCCCCTCTTTTCCCCTCCACACACATCCCCTTCCCCTGTCTCGCTCAATCATTCCCTCTCAGACATCTTACCATCCTTGCTACTATGACTGTGTCTCACCTTCAATCTTTACACAATCACATGTTCTTTCCATTCTCATGCCTTTCTTGCTGTCTGTTCTCCATCTTACACCTCGGTGTATCACTCTGTCCACCTCACTCCCTCATACTTGACTTGTGGCCTGGGAACATGTGTGTGTGTCCCTTTGTGAGGAATGACTGTCAGATATTGAACTTCAACCAACCAACCTTCCACTTGCTGAAGGTTCTTGCCAGCATGATCGCTCATCTACTTTGTTCTCATAACCCCCAGTGAGCCCAACTCAACTGTGGGCTCAGGTGTGGTTGCGTGGGTGTTACTGTAAGTTGTTCTAATAAAAAGCAGCAATTTGTGGATGATGTTGCCAATTTTTCAACACTAAACACCAAAACAAAAAACAAGAGCTTTGCAGACTTTCTTTCTTGCAGTATCCTGGACACTATTTATTCCAGATGAGACAGCAGACTTTGTCGTAAATCACACACTCACAGTTATAATTCTACATCATGATCCATCCATCTATTTTCACTGAAAATTTAAAAAAAGGAGAAATTTAATTTGTGTGTGTGTCAGCGTGCAGCCATGAATATATGTGAGTGTGTGTCTGTGTGTTTATATGCTCCCGGCTGTTGTCAGCTATCCATGGTCGGCATCACAGCACCATATGTCTGTCTGTGGGGCTGTGCTGACGTGTGCCACCACTGGAGGCCAGGCTGGCCGCACACAGCACAATGACAGCTTTATGCCCGCATGCCATGCATTGCAATGCTCAAATAGTCACATCCTGCAGCTCTGCAAGCAATGAGCATGTGGCACTGATTACAGCTGCCTCACAGAGGTGAGACAACATGAGTAATGTTTTTTCACCTGCAGGATTCAGTTTATGATTACAGGCTTAGCAGAGTTTGCTGAACCAGGGGCATTGCCAGAGGGGAGGTAAGGAGTGGCACAGGCCCCCCCCCTACCAGAGAATGAAGATGATACATAGTTGTTGTTAGTATCATAGATGGCTTACTAAACAAGCCCACAGGCTACAGGCCCAGAAGCCCCTGCAACAGAACCTCTGTATAAAGTGACATTAACAGTTAGAATTTTTTGTTGTAAAGTCAATCAAACAATAGTTTTGCATTGGCAAACCTATCTCAACAGCGCTGCCAAGGAAAGACTGGCAAGTCCACACAGCGCTGTCAATATGGTCTAATCAAACATCAAATGGGCACACAATGACCACAAGGAGGCAGAAATGACCACAAAGATATGCGAAATGACCACAAGGAGACGGAAACCAACCACGAAGAAACTCAAAGCAACCACAAAGAGGCATAAAACAACCCCAAACAGATGCAAAACAACCACAGATATTCAGTCTGGGTGTCTTGCTCAGCAGGACGGGGCAGTGCTAAACTCTTCACAGATCCGCTGCAAAATAGTCGTGCGAGAGAAACTCAGATTGGACAGATAGTCTAGCTAGCTGTGTCAATTTACCATGCAGACTGCAGAGACCTGAGGAAAAATCAACAATATTCCTCATAAATCCACCAAATTTAAAATTCCAACACAAAGAAAGCGAAAGGAAACGGAAAATACATGCATGAGCAATCCCGGAAGTGGAACGCAAAGGATATAGACTACTTGCTCAGAGACCTTTTGAATGTCTGTGTCCAGGGGCCTGTTGTTTCACAATCTGTCCATGGTTGTGGACTATTTGGAGTTACTAAAAGCAGTTATCGATTGATAAAGGTTCATATTAGAATATTTAAAGTTGCCTATTCTGCATTCTTTTATTACACTGAAACAAACTAAGCAGCTATTAAAATGTAGGTATTATTCCCAAGAGCCAAGGTTTACATGTTTTAACAGTCTCAACATATTTTACATCAAAAGTTTTTAAACCTGCCCCTGCGAGAACTGTGCGGTATAGTCTGCAGGCTCGTGTTGTAATGACACATCTGTACCAACCCTTATTTTAACAGTCTATTGTGCCAACCATGAGTCAATAAATGAATTTGTGTCCCATGGCTATGCTTGGTTGACAGTGAGAGGACCTGTTGAACCAGAGTGACACCAGCCCGCAGCTTACAAAGGCTTAGATAAACACAAGTCTACTGGCCACAACACCAATATGACACTGAAGCATGGACAGTCATCATGCTGATACATTCAGCCTGATAATAACCTTGTTGGGTCCTCTTAGTCATCACACTGAAATTAGGTCAATATTTCTACCTTCACACATCTAGCACACAATGCATGTTCTTAAAACCATCATGACATAACATGAGAGTGTGAGGGGGTCTGCTCATTTAAGAGGCAACTTCATAAAAGTAATCACTACCAGAAAATGCTGATGGGGTAAAGATGACAAAAGATGATGTGTTTGACTGTGGACAAATTAGATAAATGTTGCTGCATGAGCCTTACATAAAACTAACTTCAAGTCTAAAATCACTCAAATTATTGACCAAAGTCAGTATATTATTATTATTATTATTATTATTATTATTATTATTATTATTATTATTATTATTATGAGCAGGCTACAGAGGCACATGTCTCCTGGATGTTAATACTGAAACAGCTAGAATTCATTGGTCTAAATTTCATTGAATGAATCATACCTTGGTTGTCCTCGTCCATGTTTTCAGTCTTTAAATCAAAGATCTCCCAAAATCGGTTGCAGAAACTTCCGTTGTGCGAAAGGGGCTCTGATATACAGCAAATAAGATCCCTAATTTCCAAGACGCTTTTGGTACACAGGTTGTCTCACGAGCAGCGTATTTCTTTTAGGAAATGTAATGGCCATTTACGCCTCCCTGTCGCGAGGCAGTCCCTCCGGTCCCGTCAGTCAGTGAGCGGTGTGTATCTGTAGCGGCAGCAGCAGCGGCAGCAGCGGTGTCTTTTTGCCCACAGTGATCGAGCGTGTATTCGTTATCCCTCCAAATACGCTTTCACTCCACTAGTATCGGGCGAGTAGTTGGCATGGCTGCATCAAGCTGGCCAAAACACAACTGGAGCAATGGCGGAAGTACATGTAGCTGTGTTTTCAGAGTGAAAGAGTCAAGCTGGTCTTATGGGTTAATCAAGTAACGTTCCTTTATTTTGGAACTAAAAACAGGAAGTGATGGTGGTGCTCTGTAAACTTGACACTATTTGTGAATCGCATCCCAACTCCCAACGCACAGCTTCACAGCCCGTCTATGGTCGGCATTCATCACCGATCAGCGCACGTGACTCCAGGCTACACTGAGATTATACACAACAAATACCTATATAGTCTAGTAACCAACTAGGTTAACGCGGAAATGTTGAGTACACCAAAGTTTTATTGCAGAAATGTGAAGTAGGCTATGGGTACATAAACTGCTGGATGCAAATTTGCATATGTTGAACAATTTGCTTAATCGTCCATTTTGCACTGTATGGCCAATTTCTACAATATGTGAGTGGTTTTAGAGGATGCTGATTTCATTTCTGGCATTTTCAGATTTCAAAGAGCTAATTATAGTTCATATTTTGATTTATTTAGGCAAATTCTGATTACTTTAAGGCATAATTATAGGTTATATTTATGGTAAACACAATAATCTTACATTTCAGAATCATGAGTGCTCTTGTAAATGTTGATGCATTGTTTTCAGGGTGTAGTGAAGCTGAATCCCCTCCTGACATTTTTGAATATTCAATGCTTTTTGGATAAATGATGAATCTTTGTTTAGCTGAATGTTATGTATTTCTGCAGGAAAAAGCAATGCGAATATTTGACATTTCTTGGATCCTGCAACTATACAATATCATCTAAGCCCATCCCCATGTGTGATCAACAAACTATGTACAAATATACACTATATTCGCCATACAAGACAGGCACCGCAAGTCGCCCAAGTTGATCCGCAAGTCGCAAGATCCAACAAGGACCCAGTTAAAACTGCCAACTTGCCATATGCAAGAATTAAAATTGAGTCTGGGCAAACCAAGAGGGCTTCACCTCAGCACCACACAAAGCACACACTGGCTACCACCTTCAGGCAAACTGCTATGCCTCACAATTAATTAACAAAAGCAGCTTCATCATCTTCACTCTCCTCGTCTGTTCTGTCCTCAAAGCCCAATCCCTCTGTTCGCTGATTGGACTGGTAAAGATTTGACCCGAGAAAACCCAAGAATATAGAGCTCAACAGTCCCGCCCACAGCGGGTTCCAGAAGTAAAAATACAATGCAATTTCTCCTTTGACAAATGGAGTATAAGTCATAAAATCGTAAGCATCAATGGTAGACTTAAAACACGCTAGCACATGACTAAGAGATTGTATATGTTCATATAGATGCCAAAAGTTCATTGGGCACCAACCTTGTTTTAAAATAAATGTCTTTTATTCGCAATGCCTTGGATAAGTACTATTCCATTACCCACAATCCCACAGTGATGCCTCTGATTGGTGGAACTCATGCTGGTGGGGAGAAGGAGCTGTTAGCACCCGATCTGTGCACATGCGCAAGAAGATAATCCTGTTTTACGAGGATTTACGACACTGCACGAATCACGATCTGTTCCCACGCTTCTGCCGTTAGCCTCCACCGGGAAGCTAACATTAGTTTAGCTAACAGCTAATTCGGCTAACCACTAGCGGACAGTTTGTTTCAGTCTAAAATAATGTTATAAAATAATAAAACACTGGGAAAAGCAGGGTTTAGCTGGCGTAACAGCTGTCATATATTTTAATGGTTATTTTCAGGTTTTATTTTGAGGGTCTTTTAAAGTTATCACATGTTATCTCAGTTAGCGATTAGCCGAATTAGCTGTTAGCTAAACAAACGTTAGCGTCTTTTATTCAATGGTGCGCAGTTATTTATGGGATGAATAGTTCCTTTGTTCAATAATGGAAATATGTACACAGTCTTGTACCTTTGACTTTTTTTAAAAAAAAAATTTAAATTCTATGTTGTATGTTTATTAGTCACGTGGTAGCTGGTTAGCCTAAGGCATGGTCTAAAACTCTTTATAGGCGGATTTTTCCAGACATCAATGGAAGATATTAATGGGGAATTTACTTTCGGAACCCAAGGTCTCTCGGAGGAGGGGCAGGACTGATGAGCTCTATACAGCAAACCAGACGTATTAATGAAGGGAAAGGAAAATTGAGTCGAAGTACGTAGGAGGGCGGAGCCAGGGTATACTCCTTCCCCACGGCCCTCAAGAATGAATGGCAATCTAATTTAACATGTAGCCTACTGGAATAGATTTAGAATATTTTATTTATATAAGGGGGTGATTATTATACTATCAGAGGTGGGAGAAGTATTTAGATCCTTTTCTTTTAGTACAAAAGTACAAATAACAGTCATGAATACAAAATGTTATGTAGGCTAGTTTAGGTAAGTAGGATACATAAGCCTACAGAAGTATTTTAAGCAAAATGTATTCAAATGTATTAAAAGTTAAAGAACTCATTATGCAGAATCATTCCTTTGAGAGTGTTATATTATTAATAATACATTATCTCAATGAATAGTTTTGAATAAATGTTGTAAATTGCCAAATACTGTATACATATACTACTGTATACACTACTGGTTAGTTTAATAGTAAAACACTGCATCATATTTCATAAACTTAGATGTTTTGTCTGTATGTTATTAAATGTTATAATACTCAAGTAAAGTAAAGCAAATGTAAAATACACAAATAATGTACAAGTACCTCCAAATTGTAGTTAAGTACTTGACTTGTGGACAAGACTCTTACATAAGGGATCGATCAGGTTAGGAAACAGTGGGATGTACACACACACACACACAGAAAGAAAGAGAGAGAGAGAGAGAGAGAGAGAGAGAGAGAGAGCTTGTTTCTACAACACACGTGGTTTCAATTATAACATTCCTGCCTCCACAAAGAAGGAGGGAGTCTCACTTCCTGTCTGCATTACTCCAATGGTCAAACATGAACAGATGTGTAAACATATTCATTCATTTGTTTATTCATAGGTGTCTCTTTTGGACAAATGTTTCAATCTCAGTCCTCTGTCTTAAACAAAATGACATTCTCCAGACATAACACAAGCAGTCAAACGGTTCTCCTGATCTCTTATAGTGATGAAGTTAAGGCTATAATAATTTTACTATGTATTTGTTTTGTTAAAGTAGAAAAAGAAGCAAATGACTAATCTAGTTTTATATTTAATCAAATTGATAATTACTATGAACATTTTCAAAACATCATCCATTGTAATGTGCATTTCTACTTTAAGTTTGTTTCACCATCTTCCAAAAACGTAATGGTTATAGGGGATGAGCAGAAACTGAGACGCTCAAATCAAGTTCACATCAACAGGACTAAACAATCCACTGAACCCCCTTGATCCACCACAATCCAGTCTGGCGCAGTCTAGAAACTGGAAACTGGAGAACTACAGCGAGATCCTGAAGTTACACCTGCATAAACGTGCTGCACACTGCCCTAAGGTGAGGGTTTGGTGTGAATATATCAGATATTTGGCTAAATGCATCCAGTCAGAGTTTGTTTTATCTGCACTCTGGCATGAAGCTAAGGTTGTGAAGACTTAGCCATGCGTTTTAAAGGAAACTAAATTCCTGGAGATGTGTGCCATTTAGTAGTGTGGAAAAAAAACAAAGGAAAACAGGGGAAAGGGAGTGTTGAGTAAGAGGAAATCAGGGTGAAGCCACTTCAGTTTGAGGCCCAGAAAGCATCTTTCTCCCGTCAGTTCTGCTAGTTTTAAGGTTTTACGTATGAGGTGGATTGATGCAAAGTAGTTATCACACAGAGCAAGCCATGATTTGAATGTTTTCTATGCTACAAGTGGAATAGAGCTCATATTTATAATGTTGCCGATAGCTTTGGGAATATGGTTAGACAAATTTGGTGTTATTGTCTGTTTATGTCAGTGCTGGACCGGGTTAAGATGAGCATCCTCATTGAAGTCTTATAAATTCCATCAAAAGCAATTAGATTCCTGAGTCTCTGGCACACAAACACACTCAGTACACTCTAATCCACATAAATGTCATGCTAATGTGTTTATGAGTCATGAAAGAAACCGCTCGGTGTGGCCCAGATATCCTCAGCGGTGAATTTAAAGCTTTAAAATCAACACAATATTAGTTTGGTCCAGTCATTTTAGAGTGTGTGAGACAACTCTTTTCAGGTCAAAATCACAAAACAAGTCACAAAGTCAGCACAGAGTAAAAGGGTCTGTGGCTTGAAGTGAACATGTGTGGGGTTTTCGGGGTTTTTTGTCTCTAGGGCCACAGACATACCCCCAGGGAGATGCACGTCTGGCAGATTAGGCCGACCATCATGGGTCTGTGGTACTCCTGACCGACTTCACGTGACCTGATTGAGCAGTCATACCACTTCATATGCTCCAGTCAGCACGGCAATGCCCGGAGGGTGATCACCTCCTCTCTTTAAAACTGCCTAACTCATAATTATACAACACACAGACATGTAAAAAGCCCTGTTTCTCTACCTCCACCTGCCCCAAATCACTCCCTCCATAATGTAATCCAGTGGAATCACATTCTATAGCATAATCCCCACCACCCACCCCTCTGTTTAAAGTTGGGGAGGAAATTATGGTTCAGAACTACAGGCGCTTAATATTTAGTGCCTTTGGTGAAGGATATTATGCTGATTCAGAGTTGAATTTAAGGGTTCCTGTTCCATCTTCCTCTTTGTGTTTATCCCCCAAATCATGGCATAGACTGTTATAAATCAGGGATGTGACAGGGTTTCACACCTCCTTCCTGTTCTGAAAGGTGAAAGGGTTAATCTCTGGCGTGTGTGACAGAAGGTCACAGGAAGCAGAGTGCAGCAGGATTTCCGCCGTCCTTCATTTGGTTTTACATCCAGCTCTGCATCTTGACCCCCCATCTGATCAAAGAGCAAAGTTGAGTTGAATTTCTGCACCCAAAGACACATATGAGTAGAGTCTTTATTTGGACTCTGTCTGCTGGGCACAAAGGCAGCAGTGTACTCAAGAACCTGTGTGTGTGTGTGTGTGTGTGTGTGTGTGTGTGTGTGTGCACGTGTGTGTGTGTCCTCCTACTTGCTGCGGTTACACAACAAGCTGCAAAGGTTATTCCTCCAAGGATTTCGCTACTTAGCTTTTCCAAAGGTTTTACATCCCAAACACTCAATTATGAAAAAAACACACACACACACAGAAAATGAACCCCAGCTCATCAGTAACATTTCAGTAATTACTAATAGAGAGACTGTGTAAACAGGATACAATATACAATATATAACAGAACACAGAAGGATGTGCAACATGCTGGATCAAACAATAACATGATATAAAAGGTTGATCTTCTATGATATATAAATGAACCTTTTAAGTCGAGTGCATGCAGCTCAGACAGTTTACACAGAAAAATTAACCTATCATCACATTTGATATACTGATGCTGCTTGTAAGTTGTTTTCATTTGCTAAAAGGCATAATGATTATTAAACAATTATTTGTACTGATGTTTGAGGCTATACACAATATAAAACTGAACTTGTCCAACACATCAATGCGGAAATGCATATCATAATTAATTACGAAAAAAGAAAAATGTCACACCAACACCTCCTTAAATAGGTGCATATTTGAATGTGTTTTGGCCCTGATTCAGTCCCACAATATGACTACAGCAAATACACAAATCTCCCACCTCTACATTTCCCTCTCACAGTTCTGCTTCCTCCTCTTCTCCTCCCCCACTCACTCTCACTCCTTTTATTCAGTTTTGAGGTCAGCTTGGAACTCATCTCAGCACCTGATCTCATCCTTTTTAGGCGCTTTGCATACGCCTCTCGTCTGCTGGGTGACGGCATTCAGATGAAAGTTATAACACAGGTCTATTTAAATAAACCACAAAGAGGACAGTACACATAGTAATGCTCTCCGCTGCCAAAACCTTCAAAGGAGGGTGAGATGGATCAGCATAAATCAGGCTAAAATCATCACAGATAAAATCATGCAGATTAATGTTTGATTACATTAAGCATTTGTAATCCATTTTCTATGCATGGACATAGTGTGTTGAAGTGTGTTATTTATAAATATCCATTGTCAGTCCCAACAGAAATGCTGTTTGTTAAGCAAATAACTAGATGTGATGGATCCACTAGGAGTCACTTTGCAAGTTTAATAAGCAGTGTAATAGTTTGATTCATCTTCATTTGGACACATTATATGTGCACCTTTTAAGTTGCAGGAGATGCTGGAGCTGATTCCAAACTAAGACACAATATTTAGTTGCTCTAATATTGATTAAAAAAAAACACAGTCCTTATTTATTGTTTGGTTGCAAAGCATGTTCAAGGCAGGCAAACACAGATTTCAAATGAAGTGTAACAGAGCCATGATCTAAAGCTTTAATTATGTGGTAGGAAAACAGGAACAGTAGGAAAACAAAAGGGTTCATATGCAAAATAAGATATAGCCTTTAATACTTATTACACATTATGCATTTTTTGTACGAAATCCAAGGAATATCAAACTGGTGAATGTCAGTCAAATTTTTGTTGATTTATTCCTTTTAAGAATAATTTTCATCTATTTTTGCAAATGAACTTCTAAAATGAAATAGTGGATTAGTTGATTAAATGAAACTGTGGAGGAAATGTTTGCTTCTTCACCACAAACTGCAGTTCAGGATTTGAGTCTGAGATTTATTATTACAATTATATTAGGACGTTTAGAAAGGCTACTCAGGCTTTTGGAAAGGGAGTCAGCTAGCAGACAGCCTGGATAAACGTAACGCAACTTAAGTTTTATGAACTGAAAAACTAAATGAAAAGCTCACCAACTCTCAAGATCACACACAAAGGAATTGTTTAAAGTTTATGAATAATATGTATGGGATTAAATATACTGCATTGCAGTTTTAATTGAATCCCTTTCCATTTCCATTTGCAGTATAATCACTCTTTCACACTCTCAAATAAAACACATGTGAGCTGCTGCAGATGCCAAAGGCTAAAACTCTCTATTCTTTATTCCACAACCCCTTTTTTCTCTGGGTACAAATGGTGGTTGTTGAAAACAGAGTACAGATAACCCGACTTATCTCCTACATCTATAGATCCCCCTCTCTCTTTCTGCTGGTCCTCTATGATAACCCTATTAAAATATTTTCCTTTGGCAAATCCCTGAGAAATAAATCCTCTTTTTCCAGAAAGAGTGGTGTGTGTGTTGGGGGGGGGGTCATATGGAGGAATACAGTTGCCTTGGCAACCCCTGATGGTTTTACTCTGCAGCCTGGCATCAGTGACTGGTAAGGATCAGTTTGCTGGGGATATTTAGTGCCGGGCGAGTGTCAGCAGTTTGAAAATTTACCATGAAGTGCACATTCAAATGAGGTGCCAAATGGGTCTGTGGCTAAGATTCGTTGAATACTACTGGTCACTCTTTCTTTAAATATATAAAAATGGATCACAGAGGATTCTTTAATTTATGAGCAGTAGATCAAAGAGAAGAAGCAAATACAACTTATAGTGCATGACGAGTTCACTTTTCTTTTAAAGAAGTAGATTTATTGATGACATGTTTTGTAAAACGTTGTAAGAGTGAAAGATATAGTTTTTGTTATATTACAGCTTCATTACCTGTGTAAACCTAACCTGTACCCTCTTGAAAGAGGTTGACTGCTCATATTGTCGGATGTTAACCATCAGGGAGCTAATTCCAGTACTGTGACAGGATGCTTCCCTTGTGTGGACAGATCCGGTACTGCAACAGTTCGTGCCACAGCAGGATGGCCAATTTGGAAGTTGGATTTGTTGAAAGAAATTTCCACCGATGTTGCCGATTGGAGGAGAGCTTGTGTTACAGCTCAGACAACAAAAATGAACTACATCAATATAACTGGATGATGACCAATTTAAAGCAAAAGTCTGGAAACCATTTGACCATTCTTTAAGATCTGGTGATGCTGAGAATGGTCTCATGTTTAAAATGTAATGACATAAAGAACTGAAGTTTTTATTATTAGTCTCGTTTTTTCTCTGTGTGCAGTGAGGAAATTGATGCAATTTGTCCCGTTTTATTCTATTTAGATTTAAATTCTATAGTGTTTATGTAACAGGAGATGAACATTGAAGAAAGTGGATTTAGCTATTTATATGTTCAAAGACATGTAATGGAAAAAGCATAGCATGTGTAAACGGTCAAGACCCATTGCTGGATTATTAGTACACCATAAGAGAGGAATGTTTCAATAAAACACTCTTGAAAAAAAAAGCTAAAATATATGTGAAACTCCTGGAACTTTTTATTTTTAAATGTCAGTTTAGCAAACCTAGATCATGAATGAATGGTTATTAGAATTATAGGAAATGTGGAGAATTGTGGTTTAATTTTAATTTATTTCCAAATGTAACCATCCTTATCATAAATTCTGTGATTTCAAACTCCCACAACCACTTTGTTCACTGAAATAAAAACATATGCAGCTGAAAAAAAAAAAACTTAGCAAGTTGGGTTTTTTTCCACCAACGCCACCTTTCCAGTGCAGCTGATATGCAGAATGAACAACGAGTGTAACGACGAGTGTGTGCAAACACAGCGAAGACATGCACTGATTCCTTTTGAGACTGCACTTAATAATAGACTGTACATTTCCAGTAGTGGCAGCTGCGTTGTCCTCCGACAACAAATCTCTGTTGAAAGAGCATGTACCGCTTACACAGCTAACCACAAATAAAGTGTCTGAGCCACTGAGGACGAAAAACATGCTTGTTGGTGTCATGCGGTGTAGATGTACTTTTTAAATTAAAGTGAGATGTTGACACTGAGCACCTAATAAACATACATGTCAGGCAATGAAGAGTAGCTACAAAGTACCACAGTAACAATAATTTGTTTTCTAATCCATGCCAAAATCCTTTACATCCACAGAGAAAAGGCAGTCTCAAAATCCACCTGGATGGAGCGGCTCCTGGATCTCAGGTGGCGAGTTAAAAGGGTTAACGTGAGCCACTGTTTCCTCTTCCACCCTCGCACATCACAGCTCATTTTTGTGAACTTTTCTGCTGTCCTTCCCCAAAGGCACTGGGCTTGTGTAGCCAAGGCTGACTGCAACAACCAGCCATGTCACTTGCATCATCACACAGAATTAAGTGTCCTCTTCTTCCACATCACTATGCAGTGTCAGACAGTTCCTTTTAGAGAGCTGAAACATGGCATTGCCCACAATTTATTGATTTAAGTCCAAATACAGGCATTGAAGACTCAGTGGATTTCAATGTGGACCTGTAAAGAGATGAGGATGCGGTCAGGCAACATACAACATTAATGAATTTGAATCAATCTGAAGCATGCATATGATAATAAGTTATAACTTCTAATGGAAATTAGTGCTAGATTGATAAATCAGCCAGGCCAATGTATCGGTGTATATGTCAGGTGATAACAAACAAGACATTTTCAAACAGAAATGCCAAATTAGGTTCAAGGAAATTCACAGGTTGATACCATTACATAGTTAGTCCACAAGAGAGCACTGACTGATGTGAATTTTGCATCTGTAAAATACCCTGATCATTTATCTTGGTCATTAATAAAAAAAATCTAAGATAGACAATTAGGCTACTTTTAACCGACACACTGTTATGTGATTTTATTGATATCTGGCTCAAACATCCAGCATCGGTCGGTCAGCACCCAAATGATCATACAGTCAAATCAACACCTCTTTAAAACAATTTTAACAATAAACGTGAACATTATAACCTGTGGTAGGACTTATTACAGCGCTGATGCATTAAACTGCATTAGTAAACTGTTTTTAAATGGAGTTAAAAGTATGCAAACGTTAGTATCTGAAGGACAAATCGTTATGCAAATATTGGTGGTGGCATGGCTTCAGACAATTGACGAATTGGAACGTTAAACCGAGGCAATTTAACAAACTAACATTTAGCTGGTCTGTTTAACATGGAGGAGAGAGTGTTTGAATAATTAACATTAACTTACCTGCAATCTGACATTAAACATCATTGACGCAATAAGATAGATATAAGGGAATCTGATTCGCAGTCGCCATGCGAGATCAAAAAATATCAATAAAGTCCTCGTCAAGCCTTTGGAAAACACTCCATAAGTCCGACCAGCAGAGCCCGAAAATCGGAGTACTAAATAAGAGAAACCCGCCATACAGGCGATGTCTACCTGGACCGTTGCTAAGGTTACTGTGTCAGTTAGTGAGGCGAACGAACGAGTAAAGTGCTGACTGATGAGTGACGGTTCATATTTCTATCGCTGTGTGACACCGAGCTCCACTTTTATTGTGCGTGGTTGTGTTGGCAGTTCTACTCCACCCCGAGAGCTTCTCTACCGATTCCTGTTATGGTCAACGGGAGGACTTATAATGGTGAGACACACACGGAAGTTGAAAGTGTACGTATGGGTAATTGCCCTGACCGTAGACTCTCAGGCAGTTTAATTTTTTTTTTTATCAAAACAGTAGCTACCTACATAAACAACATAGTATACAAACAATCTATGATAGAAAAAAAACACCGCTGATCATACCTGGGATACAACCGGAAGGTATTACAAAATAGATTATTAATAATAATAATAATAATAATAATAATAATAATAATAATAATAATGTGTATTTAACCATAATGTTCTAAGTTTTAACAGCTTTCTTGTTTTATATCTAAATGTGGTGTCATATTCAAATAGTTATTGACATAAGTGTCCATAAGTCTGGAGTCAATCCATTTCTCTTTATGGATGTGAAAGTTCCCCATTAATGAATAAAGCAATAAACTTGATTGTTTGTAGGGGGAAGTGCACAGCCTGGAGGGCAGAGTTTAGGGAATAATTCCATCAAACTAATGTTAAAAGGGTTTGTTGAGCTGACGTCTTTCCTCAATTCGTGTCACACTCTGAATAGTCCGTCTTACTCGTTATTTTCATTTATCTCTAGTTAAGTGGCCAAGCTCCAAAAACTAACCCCCCACACATTCTGTCTAATAACATTCTCTGACTTTATAAAAACGATGAATTGACAGCTGTTTGTTCTGAGGACGTTATAGATCGTTACAGTTTCTGTCTATATAATTATCGCAGCGCACCGGATGCACCATCTGGTGGCGATGGCTAACTTCATTTTTTTCTTAGGGGTGGTGGCCATAGATATACGGGTGGTGGCCGCTGTTTTGCTTCATAGCTTCCAGATCAGCCCACGAAAGCATGGGAATGTCGCGAGGGGATTTCTGAGTAAAGTTGTTAAAGTGCTAGATAAGTTACTGTAAGTTCCCCACAAGTCGTTCCACACCCCAGGAGCTCCGCTGTTACATCAAAGATAGTTGGCGAAACGCTGTTGGGACATTTCACCACCGAGCAATTCCGGACAAAGGAAAGGAGACTTGTGAGCTAACGTTAGCTGGCTCCCGGGCTAACTTAGCATTCCTCTAGCTGCGGCGCAATGCAGGCCATAAAGTGTGTCGTTGTTGGAGACGGGTAAGTTAATGTAATAGAGCTGACTATACGCTTGTAGTTTCTCCCACAAAATATTTACCTTAAATAACGAAGCTGAAAATAATGTCATCAGACTAACGTTAGCTAACCACAACGGTAAAGGCTTTTGCTACAGATTTTTCCTAATGGGTAAAGTTAGCCAATAGGCTTAAACTTTAACTACCTGTTTATGCTACATGGGTAACGTTATTATTTAGTTAACTATCATATTTTGCTGATACGAGTTATATGCCACTAATTATATGCGGTATTATTGATATGGCAAACTATTGCATTACAAAATGTTTAGTATGCAAGTGATTGGCTAGCGTTATTCTTTGACTTAGTTATATCCCGGTTACAGTGTTTCCTCACTCCTCGGTGAGTCAGACATCACAGGGCATTTCAAAATATCCCTCTTAATCAGAGTTTGAGTTTGGCAACGTTTACTTGGCAATTGAGGAATTCTTTGTTGGTGTTAGTTGCTGTGCATTATGTGTTATGTTACATATGACGTGTTTCCACCATCTTAAAAGCTAATTTTGTAGCCTATTTCTGCAACAGTTACAGATTAGTAAATGATTAAATGAGCTTTTCCCGACTGACTTTAGGATGTAACAATATGTGGGAGGTAAACATACCCGTAATGTGTTATGGGTGTGGTGGATACCACAACAGCAGAGTCATTTATGGGTCTATGACTTATTTTCGATTTTGACTAAGGGGAAGCTTGCAGTAGGAAAGGTTCACATTAAAGGTTTTGACACAAGTTTCATATTTGGCAAATGCACTGCTCTATGGATGTTGTATGCAGATCTTGGAAAAACTAAACCCAGTCTACATAATGCAAGTATGCTATCCTAAAGTATGGGTTCACTTAACAGTGTTTGACTTGGAGGCTCCCGTAGAGCTGAAAGGATTGGTCAATGAATCGGTCAGCAGATTGACAGAATATTACATTAGGGAAAATTTTACAAGCAAAAATGCCAACATTTACATGCTCCAGCTTCTTAATGTGGATATCTTGTATCTTTGGTTTTTGGATCACAGGTTGCACAAATAAGGCTTTTTTTACATGCCTGTTTAATGTGGGGGCTTAAAATCATAAACACAAAACGTGTCATTTTCCTCTACTTGTCTTCTCCAGAGCTGTGGGTAAGACCTGCCTGCTCATCAGCTACACCACCAATGCCTTTCCTGGAGAGTACATCCCCACAGTGTGAGTATCTGAGACTACAGTAGACCTCTATTTTTGTTAGACTAGAGATTGATCATTTGTCTCTCCCTTTGGTTAATATACAGTCACTGCAATGATTAAGGTGGTATCTTATTCTGTAGTTTCTTTTCTTTTTTTAGATGAAAATGTGGCTATTTGCAAATTAGGTTACAATCACTTTTGTGGACTGTAACTAAGTATACAAAAATGATTCAGGAAAAATTATGTTGTGGGACGTTACGAGCAAAACCTTCACCAAATCTGATTCTAGACCAGCTACGGACACAGCGTTGCTCTGTATCACAGTCATTGTGGCATGAACAGGCTCAGCGGGCCGTTGATAAACAAGATTTTAGCTCCGCGGCAGCAGAGCCAAATAATAAAAACGATTAGTAAATATCAAGAAAGAGCGAAAGAAGAAAAAGGCCACAGCAGATCAATTTAAGAGCCTCTTTTCAATTTGAACTCTTTAGTTTATCTCCCCTCACCATTTAGGTCTGTCTTAATATTTATCAGTCTATGGGAATCCTGATGGGGTTAACTTATTCTCCCACTATTACTTCTGTCAGGTTCGACTTCTGTCAGGGACAAGAAGATTATGACAGACTCCGTCCACTCTCCTACCCACAGACGGTACAGTAAAAAAAACGTCAGGTTCGACAACTACTCCGCCAACGTTATGGTGGACGGGAAGCCGGTGAACCTGGGCCTTTGGGATACAGCAGGACAAGAAGATTATGACAGACTCCGTCCACTCTCCTACCCACAGACGGTACAGTAAAAAAAACACGTTTGGGAATCTAGATTGAATAAGCAAGTTGGAGGGGGGGGAACACCACACTTGTGTGACATCATGATTGCATTGTTTTCTTTTTCTTACCAGGATGTGTTTCTAATCTGCTTTTCGCTTGTGAGTCCTGCCTCATTTGAAAACGTCCGTGCCAAGGTGAGTTGATGCGTTGCCGCTATGTTAAAGAGTAGAGGCTGTTAAGGGGTCTTCGTGGATCAGTTTTAAGACGTGCCATGATGAGAGGCATTGGGGGGGATTTTGATTTTCTCCAGGGATGACTCAGAGATTTTAAAGAGCAGCAAAGAGAGACACACTCCTGCCTGTTGATGTTGATGTTGATGCATCTTGCTTAATAATAATAATAATAGTATGTTCATTAGGAGCACAATGGGCCACCCATTAATTTCCCATACTCAATCTGGACTAGAACATGTAAACACTGGCCATATTCAACAAGGCATGTATGATAATCTCCACACCTTTTTAAACTTTTACGTTTCAATGAGAATTTCCTTGTATCCTTCAGCTGATTGATACGGTTTTCCAGTCCACAGCTTTACCTTTTTAGTTCACTCTTACATTCACTCTTTTAAGGCTTCCCAAAAAGAAAATCTGGTAGTGGTTACTTTAAATGAACTCTTTGGTCATTCTAAAAACGAAATGTTCACCATAACATAGACCGTTTTGAAAAGTTATAGCCTTAACATCTCAATGTTGTGGTCTTTGTGCAGTGGTACCCTGAGGTGAGACACCATTGTCCCAACACTCCCATCATTCTGGTGGGTACCAAGCTGGATCTGAGAGATGACAAGGACACCATGGAGAAGCTGAAGGAAAAGAAACTCTCTCCAATTACATATCCCCAAGGACTGGCAATGGCGAAAGAAATCGGTAAAAACACATGTCATGTTTCTTTTCTTTTTTTGTCAAGTTGTCTTTTTCCAGAGTTGTTTTCACACCTGTAGTTTGTGTGCTCTGATCTGAATCAGTTAACTTGGAGCGATTTTCCTTTTAGTTTGGTTTCGTTTCACACCTGGTGACATCCAGGTGTACCAAAATTGCTTATTGGTCAGATGTGTCTGGGGCGGTAGCAAGAAATTTAATAAAAGAAGAAGGTCGGTCATGTGTTCTGGACTAGTGGATATATGTTCCATTTCCATGGTTACAAGCTCATTTCATGTAAAAAATCAGATATTGTTTCGCCAGCAACCTTACTGCGTCTGCTCACCAACTTTGCTCCGCTGGTGTCTGTCTCCAACCTTGGCGGCAGCTGGATTGACCACGGTGACGGCAAGCTTGACTGCTGTCTGTTTCTGTGAGAGAAACCTTACAATCCGCTATAGTTTGCACGACCTGCTGCATCGCAGATTGCAAAGCACATCTGACTACAGGAGCCATTTACCTCAGACTTGCAGAGTACACAGCTGGTTCGGGTCTATCACGGTCTCCCCACAAACGAACAGCATCAGAGTTTGATGGAAAGCATACCAAGACCAACCTCTTGAAGGAGGTCTCGGTATGCTTGTTTTGGGCGCACCCGAGTGCGATTGCCGCATTCACACATGCCGAAACAAACTGCACAAAGGGAAAAACAAACTCTAGTCGAGCCAACCAAACTAAGTAAGTGAGGTAGGTGTGAAAGCCCCCTTAAACTTTGGGTTGGCAGTTAGGAACGTGGACCTGGTGTTCTTAAGCAAGGCACGAACCCCCAACTGCACAAGGCACCTGTCCATCAACCGCTTCAGCCCCCTCACTCTGACATCTCTCCATTTGTGCATGTAAAGGTACTGAGCACCTGTGTGTATTTCAGGCCTGTTTGTAATGTGTATTCTAACAGAGTGAAAACATAATTTCACTTGCAGGATTGATAAAGTATACATTATTATTGAAATATTTAAAGAATATGAATATTTGATTTGTGGTTTCCTCAGGTTCCGTCAAGTACCTGGAGTGCTCTGCCCTGACTCAACGTGGCCTTAAAACTGTGTTTGACGAGGCCATCCGGGCCGTCCTCTGCCCTCCACCGGTCAAGAAGAAGGGGAAGAAGTGCTCTCTTCTCTAAGACTTCCTCCACTGGAACAATTACAGGGGAACATTGCCGCTAGTGGTGAGGGAGTGGCTAAAGACACAGGAGAAACACACCAGTATACACACAAAAACAATGTACTTCAAATTCTTTCCTTCCATAAGTGTAGCTACAGCAGTTCTACCAACCGTTTCAATGAAAAATTGGACATAGGGTCAGATTTAGAAGGGTTTGTAAGCTTATAGACCCTAACTCTTTCCATACAACGTATACTGTATAGACATAAGTATGAAATTCTCGAGGCCTTCTAAAGTGGATTGGATGTTTTGTAAAAATGGACCGTGGAATGTTTTCAATTTGTTCTTCCACTGGTTGTCCACCTTTTTTTTTCTTTACTGTCTTGGTTGTTTGTTTAGAATGGAAGAAATATTGCCAAATACATTCTACAGACATGCTGTATTTTAACAGAAAATAAACCCTCTGTTCTGTTGTCTCAGACATTTTAAACCTTCAAAGTACATCTGACAGCTTGCTGTCGTGAAGCAATGTAATTTTATTCATTTTCCCTTTTGTGAGGGCGGTCACGTGTCATCGCACTGTTGACAAGGAACTTGAAGTAACCTTCAACCATCAAATTACTGTTTGTGCATGATACATCTCTTTACCAGTATGTTTTCAGTCCTAGCAGATTCATATTACTTCATTTTCATGGATTGAATGACACCTGAGATATTCTGATTTCAGACTGGGAACAGATCGTCTGACACCAACTGTGCTATTAAACCCTAACAAGTCTAAATGATCCAGTATTTTGTGTTTGGCTCCAGCTGGACCGGTCAAGTTTATGGTATTTTTTTTTTTTTTTTTCTCTTAGCAATGTTTCCCCAAAAGTGTCTCTCAACTGTGTAGCTGCCCAGGAGTGCAACGCTGAAAACTTAATTAGATATTGGATTAGAACTGTTTTGGTGGCGGGGAACAAGAGCACCTTCAATGCTCTGTGGGCATTTATCAGAAATACCTTTTGTGCTGCATTTGATTCTTTATAGCATCACTACTGGCTAATCAATGTCACTACAAAGAGCATTTATGCCTGTTAATAACCGTAACAAAGCTACTGTCGGTTATGGTGTAGTATACAGTGTACTCACCTTTTTGTTATAATCATGTGATTTTTTTTTTTATATCTTTCTTCACAGAAGTAACACTTCACTCACTGTATTGTTAGACTAACACTATGAATATCCTTTTCTTTATTACCTCTACAGTTAACGCTACCTTAATCTCCCTACAAGCCTAGCTTTTTGTAATTAATGCTGATAGCATGTATGTGCAACATATACTGAAAACTATTTTTTGCCTACTTACAAAATGTATTTGAACTACTAGATCATGGGTTAAGTACATGTTGCTCATATGTATTGTATTCAGACATCAAGCTGTGCTTTAATTCAAGTCAATGTTATGACTCTTTAGTTTTATGGATAAAAGCTATTGTCACTTTTTGAGAAAGCCAATAAAATCAAGTAAAACAGACTCTGTTCTTCCTCTTACTGGACAGTGAACCTGATGCAACACTTATTGACTGACACCTATTTTGTTAAAGCATGAAGTAGAGCTAATGCCTTAGGGGCCCACGAATACATTTCCAAATATCAATGTATTGTTTCCAGGCGTTGGGACCAAGTGGCTTATTAAATTTAAATTGTAATTATATTGTCCAACGTTAGAGGACGCTCCCTCGAAATGCCAGAAGTTTGTTGCCCAGCAACTGTGGCATCGTCAAATCTTGCCCGGCATACACTTTCTTTCACTGTCTATGGGCAAACATCGTCCTAAACGACATACGGCGCAAAAAGAGAGACGAGTGGCCAAAAAAAAGAAAACTGGACCAAGAGAATCTTGTCGTCCAGGCAAGATGGGAAACCAGTGCTCCAGACTGCGACTAAATGGTCGCTTTGCTAAAGTTTTTTAAACTACTCGCATATGTGCGACCTGCAGAGTTGACGGCTTTTGATTGTTTTGATTTCATGTTGAAAAACGAGGAGAGAGCCAGTCTACCAGAGTTCAATTTGTGTGTTTAGAAGGAGCAGGCTAGTGAGCGCTGGCATTCTCCATTTTGTGTCCTGCACTGCGCATATATAAGTATATGTATTTCTTATTATGTTGTTGGGCGTGTGTTGAGAGCATTTGACCATGCGTTGTGTCTAATGAGTGAAGCAGACGTCTGGGGACTCAGGCTTTGGCACAGGACATGTATTGCTGTTCAGTGTTTTAGGAAGAGAAAACACAGCGTTGGTCGTGTGCCCTCAACACACGCCGCTCTCACGAGATAATTTGCTTTCTCAATAATATAAAAATCCCACATATGAAACATTAAAGCAAAAATACAACTAAAGAATATAAGACTACTTTTGTAATGTGTTGCCTAAATAAAACTGCTCTCAGGTGCCTCACACTTCCTCACAGCATTACAAAATATACACTTTAAATCACAATAAGCTCAGTGCAAATAACATACCTGTTCAGTGTTTTAGGAAGAGAAAACACAGCGTTGGTCAAATGCCCTCAACACACGCCCAACAACATAATAAGAAATACATATAGGCCTACTTATATAGGCGCAGTGCAGGACACAAAATGGAGAATGCCAGCGCAGATACATCAGTCTGTGACTGGTGTTGTGTCGGTTTTGAGGCGGTGATAGAGTCCCGTGCAGTAACGCTAAACGGGAAACATCACTGCCTCTGCCGCTACCACAACAAAGTTTTAAAAAGCTAGCTATGTGGGTAAAAATACATATTTTTTGTGGCCCTCTTTATCACAAATGTTGCCCATCCCTGCCGTAGACTATATTGGAACATGTAGATGCAATGGGCAAATTGGGAGGCTTCAGATTAAAATCAGTTAATGTTGACCTGAAATAACTATACAGTCAGTTATGTGATTTAAAACAATCATTGAAAAGGCTAGTATCGGTTAATATAAGTAATATTAGTATATAATACTTGTTACACTAAAAAGTACAATTAATGGAACATTATCTAAGACTGGCTTGAAATCTTTTTTCATTATAACTGGATAAAGACCTGATTATACAAATTAAATGAAAGACATGAGGCACCTCCTTGTATACAGGAAAGCCATATGTGAATAATGTATATTAGATTAGTTTTAGACACTGATTGGGCCACTTGTCAGTCAATTCTGGCAACACAGCTGACTGGATCCTATTTCATACAGTCTGGACAGATCTCAATTGTAGACCAAAGTTAAAATATCAAAGGTACACATAGTTACAGTAATAACTTGCATATGCATTTTATTACAGTATGAATGTCATGTCAACATAATTGACAATTCATAAACCCACAAGGTTTTTATAATGCATTTGGCACAGAATCAAACTGAAATCTTAAAATAATTTACTAACAATCCTCATAGAAAAACAGTCACTCATTGGCTTTGATCAAGCACGATTTCAATCTTGTTGCTGTGGTTCAGGGCTCCACAAATCGCAATAATATCCCTGAAGTTGTAGGTATGCTGGGAAGAAAAAAAAAACTATTCAGTAAAATAAAGTGAAATTCCTCAATTGCCCAAGATGAGTAACAATTCAAATAAAAGTTAAAAACAGATTTCATTTAGATAGATATTTTCTGGTTACGAGAGAGACAGCATCTAGCTAGTCTGAGGGTTGTAGCAAGTAAAAAAACCCACAATTGCTGAACAGAGGATAATAAAAGCATACAAACGTGTATTACCTCTCTACCAGCTCTGCACCAACAATGTCATGGATATGGTATTTCATGTGGAATTTCACATGTGAGGTTGTTCGCCGCTCCTCTAGCTCTGCCTTTAAGATTTCACTATATTTGGACTTCTTCACCATGCCAAGCACTGCTTTACGACCTAGGAAGAGTGGTGGTGGTAAGAAAACAAACAGTCTTCCAATTAGCAAAGCACTGTCAAAATCTTGTAAAATGAGAAATTTACATTTTACATCATTAAAGCAAAGGGTTTTTCAGACTCTCTGTTTTCCCCTTACACCCACCTTGTATAAAGTACTTGGTGAATTTGCCAGAGTTGGGAATGG
The DNA here is from genome assembly GCA_026937815.1 of Etheostoma perlongum. NCBI lineage: Eukaryota > Metazoa > Chordata > Actinopteri > Perciformes > Percidae > Etheostoma > Etheostoma perlongum. The sequence continues at coordinate 10,306,373 of CM049385.1, forward strand.
AAAGCCACCAGCTGCCTGCGTCCCTTACAGTGAGGACACCTGACTTAACCAGCTGCCTAGAGGGTTTAGAATATAAAGTATGCGCTGATCTTTGAACATTTCTTTTTACACACTGCAAAGTATAATGTTCCAAACACTTGAGAAGACACATATTAAATCCATTTCATTAAGTGTGAAGTTTTTAAACAATTATTCATTTTGGAAGTAAAACATTAAATAGATCGTAGTCTTTCATACGTTATCTCAGAGTCTGTGAAGAGGAACTCCCTGAGCATCTTGTCTTTGGTGAAGCTCAGGTCTGTGCAAGGAGAGGGCAATTTTTGCAAAAACTTCTCCACTGTTGCTCGTGTCGCTCTGCCCTCCTCTCCAGCCAGCACTTTGGCCTTGTAATCTGAACCAAAAACCAGCCCAAAAGTGTCAGCATCAAACCCGAGCTGGAACATCAGCAGTTCTCCTTGTTCCCGCAGTTTATTCTGTGGACCACAAGCAGGGCAGTGGGTTGCATTAGCACATTTACATAGATACACATATGATCATACGACACATACACATACAAACTAAAGAGCCATCTTACCAGCTCCTTGTCCACCAAAGTCTTGTCATTGTGTATGCTGTAGAGCTGGTGCTTAAGAACAATTTGAGGCAAGGTGTCATTGAAGAGCTTCCTGGGGAACAGTGTCATGAGGTATTCAAGGGTGGATCTGATGTCAGTCGGTCCTTTAATTTGAAGCAGTAAATGTAAAGTGAATTTTACATAAGATGAGATTTCAACAAAATTGTAATTAGCTTTTTAGCAGTCACGCCTACCATCTCCATCACTGACAGCTCCAAACTTCTGTGTGCCACTTCTTCTTTTCTTCACCTTGAAAGTATCTGAAATCAGAGCCCGTTTCCTGTTCATACCTGGAGGAGAAATTGTGGTAGAGAAATCATGACTTGCAGAATAAACCCCAGACAGTTGCTTTTATTATGCCCATGTGAGATTTTTTTCAACCGGGATATCAGAAAAAATGTTATAGCCTACTATAAATGAAATCGCCTCACTTGCTAACGTATGGCTGCTAAATGAACCAGTTCAACCAGTAAATGTTGCTTCTCAACGCCAGTTAGTTCTACTTTTGTGAAACAATGGCTTGTCTAATCAGGACGAAAAGTGAGCTAGCTACCTAACTTATATCACCGGACGGCGAAGATAAAAGCCACCAGCTTTAGGTTTTTATACTTTTTGACTGTCATTTGGAAACACATTTTGGTCGGACATAACGTTACACAATTTGCCACGACTCCACCGGGTTCAATCACTTGGTTTATTCTATCTTAGGCAAGCTGATACAGCTAACCTAGCTAACGCTACACTGACAAATAAGCAAATATTTGACCAGTCAAACTAGCTGAAACACTTACCTATTAGTTACTTATAACAATAACATTAGTTAACTAGTATTCACATCGCTTTGGCCCCGTTCTGTGGGTGTCTAGAGAATCAACGGTCCGTTGCCGGAAGTGTCGCGGCTACCACCCACCAAGCGGTTTGGAGGATAAACTGCATACGGAAGTAGCTAGTTTTGAGTTTGGTGTTATGGGTTGTTTGGTTGTTTCGGGTTGTCAATGTTGCTAGTAAGCTACCCAGTTTGCGAGACAAATACACTATTCGTTCTTGCCTTTTGTGATGTTTAAAAAAGATGCTGCAACTTATGATAGTCGTTTTAACTCCGGTTTTTCATTGTGGCTGAACGGTCATTGACAGAAACGTGACGGTAATTTAGCTATCTGCTTTTGTTGTGTAACGTTACGCTGACTAAGGTACGTTTTTCATTTATTTACTGGTCGTTTAGTTTTAATAGTAGCTAGTAAAGTTGTTTTTATGTTTTGTTTTATGTCAATGAATCGCACATTGCAAAAGCAAAGTACACAAAATATCTATTTTTGGAAACCGTATTAACCTGACATACAACAGGCATGGCTAACAGACGTGTGCTTATGCAGTGTGTTGATGTGTAAACACACGTCTGTTTACTCAATACACTACAGACACACTTGCACCAGTACACAGCATTCAATACAAACATATTTACATTATGCATTTGTCTGCATTCACATACACACAATACACGGCCATTTACACAGATCACGGTGATGTGCTTAATTGTGTGCATTTAATGTTAAGTAAGATACTCTTTGTTGATCCCATGCAAAAATAGATTCAAAATAGAATAGATGGCATTCTTAAAAACTAGTATGCTATGATAATCCATTATCTTTAGTGTTAAGCATAAAAAGTACTATACACAATATACAAATATGAGTATGGGTCTTGTGTTAGCAACATAAAACATATATTGCACTTGTAGCATCATTTAAAAAAAGGGTTAGCACTGTCTTTTTAGTGACACCATCGTGATGACGAGGCAGAACATTTTTTGGGTTTTCATGTAGGAGAACAAGACAATAGCGAAAATATGAATAATTATCAATGTCAGCAGTTTGTTTCATTGCTCTTTTCCCCAATAGGTAGCAATGGACCAGCACAGATCCCACAATCCCAACTCTAGCTACCAAAACCACCTGTCAGCATACAAAAGAGATAGAGAAGAAAGTGGAAGAAATCCCTGTGGGAGTAAACACTCCAGACCAAACCACCACCCGTATAATAAGTCTGGGCCAACTCCTCGGCAAAACCCACCCAGCTCCCAGGGTTTGAGTACCAGAAGGGAGCTATATGAAAGAGACTTTCCAGTGTACAAACAGCCTGTTGAAGTAGGATGTTTTTCCCTTGACTCTGAGCGTAGATTCTTCAATGACAGCAGGCAGATGAGATACTATGTGGAACCTGACAGAAATCCTAATTTTGACCTGAGGGATGGATACAAAGACCGCTTTATAAAGAGAGATGACAGTGTGAAGGAGAAGCTGGACCACATCCTACGCTGGATCTTGGCCAATAGATTAAAGCTCAGATCAAGGGGGATCACGGCTTCACCATGGTAAGTGTCATTATTAGTTATTACTTTTTTACTTATTAAGGGTAACATCAGATTGATAATCGATTGTGATCTATAATCTCTAATTCAACCTCCTACAACCATAATTTTCCTGTTGGACATGTATTCTTTGATCAACCTCTGCTCTTCTCAGTGCTTTAGATGTCGATATTGTGACATGGCGTGGTCATCTGACCAAGCTGCTGACCTCTCCCTATGAGACAAGGGAGGGCTGGTTGCTGGCGGTCACCAGGTTCAGGGGGACACTTTACATAAGTGAAGTGGAAACAGAAGCTGCCCGTAGGGATCGAGAGACTCGCACAGAGAGACATGAAGAGATGATGTACTGGGGATACAAGTTTGAGCAATACACATGTGCAGGTAGGTATTTATACAATAGAGTATTATTCACTTCAATTCAATGTTACTGCTTTTTATTTTGTTTTCTTTCAAACCCTGATGATCAGTCCACATATTGATTAACTGGCTTACATCAGCTCAGATACTGTACATTTCACAAGCATCATGATAAAACATTGTTTTATATTTAGTCATCATAACTGTGGAAGCCCGTTTCAGCCGGGAAATGAAAACAATAGGTTAAATGTTCTTTATGACAAAATAAAAGTAACTCATGGTATTTCAAAATTATAACATACTGAATCATCGCTTTATGATCTCGGTTCTGTAGCAATTGACTTTCAAAGTCAAACTTTTTGTGCGATAGTAAGAAAGTCAGTATTTTTTATGTAGCATCTTATCACTTACTATCTCAAAGTTATAACTTAGTATCTCATAGCTTTAACTTTCTGCATTTTGACTGAAGTTTAAAAGTAAAAATTGTGATGTGTTCATAAAATAATGTTATTACAGTGAGAATTATTTATTTTTTATCTTTTTTTATTTTCCTGGCACAAGTAGGCTTCCTTACAAATACTGTATGTCTCATTTTATTACATTTGACACACAAACACACACACAAATCATATAAAAGCACATGGGATGATAAGTACTTTAGCAGTTTAAATGATAACGCTTGACATTTGTCCATCCCTGTAGATAACGCCCACAGTCTACCTGACCCAGGCGGAGTGGTTAACACGAATGAGGCCTTCTGCACTGTGGTGCAAACTCGGCTTGCAGATCACAGACTCTTGTTCTCCGGTGAGGTGGACTGCCGGGACAAAGATCCCAACGCTCCAGCTCCTCCTGCATGCTACATCGAGCTGAAAACCTCAGCAGAGATCTGCACCCCCAAACAGCGCAGCAACCTCCACAGGTAGATGATGAAACAGTGAAGCATCACATAATTCACTTTTTCATGTGATACCATTTGTTGGACGTTTGATTTTACCAACTGCCATTATCCAAATTTTGGTGGTCCTCAGGTTTAAACTGCTGAAGTGGTGGGCCCAGTCTTTTCTACCTGGAGTCCCCCGTGTTGTGGCTGGTTTTCGGGATCATGAAGGAGTGGTTGTCACTGTGGACACTTTCCCCGTCTCTAAAATGTCACATCTCATCAAGGTACAGTGAAGTAGTTTGCAGTGCTCAACAACGTAACTAATCATTGAGAAATCTATGTTGATATCGTTTTTTTTTTTCATGAGTAAATAAAAGATCAACTCAATATTTGCACATTTTCTTTCTTCTGGACAGAATGAACACAACTGCTGGAAGCCAACAGTTTGTATGAACTTTTGCTGCGATTTCCTTTCTTTTGTGAAGCGGATCGCAACTGAAGACAATCCAAGGTAAGTTGCAATGACAGAATACAATAACCTTTTTTCAATTTATAAGCAAATATACTTTATGAATAATTATTGCTTCCCCAGTGTGGTGTACCTGTTCTCCTGGGAGCCCCACAGAGATGTGACCTACTCCGTCCACAGGGACTCCCAGTATTCCTTCCTGCCACACTGGTATGTGGAGGAGATGACCAGTAGTTAAGACTTGTACCTGCAGTCCTAATTTACAACAACTAGGACTGTTAATTCAGACCTCCAATGGAGGATTGTTTCCCAAAGTACATTGAAATGTGACATTCATACAGTTTAACCGTTTCTGAGCGGCTATGTGAACTCATTTTGTGTCATTGATCGCTACCATGTAATGTCTATATTTTTATTTGTTCAGCAGTAAGAACTGAACCATGTTTTTTTTAATCTTGCATGTGGTGATTTTAATTAAACCGTAATGATGTAGTCACATCAATATTGTTGATCAGACTTTATTATAACAATTGAAACAAAATGAGAAAACAATGTTTTTAAAAAGTTAATATGTAAATACATGAAAATGACTTGCATCCACAGTTTAAGAGTTGTTCAAGTAGGGTGTTGAAAATATTTCAGCTTTAAAAAAGCTGTCATTGGAGAACAGTATACATGGTGTAATTATTGTCATTGACTTTGCTGTTTTATAACGAATGGTGACATATTTACCAGTTGTGGGCTCCTTAACTATTAAATAAAGCTCATGTTGTCGTTTTGACTAACCTGACTACTAGTGACATTCTCTTTGTTAAGAGCTTTCTGCTCTTTCACACTTTCTTTCCTCAGATTTTGCCATTTACTTTTCCGCAAGTTTAAATTTTCTGCCTTACCAGACATTTATTGTCTTATTTTCTGTTATTTTTTCATAAACACCTTTGTGTGAAAGCTACATTTTAATTCCCTTACTCAAAATATGCATTTATTTGATATTGTGAATTTAACAAGTAACATTACTTATCATACTTCATGTGGTGTGTCTGAGAAAGAAAAACAATTAAACATAATGCTTATTCAAATCTGGTAAATAATGTAATTTCTATTTTTGTTGTAAATCGACAGGATCATTACTAGTTGCAACTAGGCTTCACCACTGGCACTGATTACAATGAACAGTCAAAATAATGTTCTCTCCTAAGTGTGATGTTAGATGTAAGTAATATTGAGAGCAGCACCTTTGGTAATGATTAAAACTCACGTTAATAGATTAAACAACCAGTTTAGCAGCAGAAAAATTGAGTGAATGAAAATGGTTTTAAGGTGAAAGTCAGCAGAAACCTCCATTCACCAAATCGGAGTAAGAGTGCTTTGATAAAAAGAAAATATTACAGTACACTGAAATAAATAACACCTGCGTGACTAAATGTTCATACTGACCAATACAATCATGACAGTAAACAGTTAAGTGCATCACAGGTTTGTGTGAATCACCAACAGTCATCACAGCATTTATATCACTTCATAATGCAGTTTTTCAGATATCATTTAGAGGCACTTAATACACAGTTTGACAGTGTACAAATATTTCAGTAGGTGTTAGGTACTTATTCCCTAAATTTATTTTTACTTAATCTACTATAATTATTAAAATCAAAACCTTTTTTGAGAGCTGGAAATGTAAGTGCAGATTTTACACACAGTCTATAGATATAGAGTGCTTCTCTGTTTCATTGTTAATGTAGTACTGCCAATTTGTGTGTAATATTAACATCTTAAGTCAGCACATTAAAAAAAAACATTTGTCTGGCAGTAATTTCATGAGGTTTCTATCAAACTCAGTTAAATTCACAGTTAAAAGATAAGACAGAGTTTGTGAAGAATGATCCACTGGCTTGGATGGAGGAAATACCTATTGGTATTATAATTTGCAGAAAGCTCCTAATTTAAAAAAAAGGAAAAGTTCGACATTTTGGGAAATAAGCTTATTTGCTTTCTAGCAAAGAAAACAAATATGCTTATTTACCAAAATGTCACATGATGTCTTTTCCTTTACGAAATACTGTGATAATTTACAGACTCGATTTGAAATCTCAACTGGTAAGATCACTTATAACCATCTCAACAGAGATTCACTAGTGGAGAAAACCCAGTCCAAAAGGCCAGTCTGCACAAATGGAACCAGTTAAGGTTAAGAAAAAGAGGGAATTATAGGTATCACACCCAGGTGTGGTTAGGGTGTATGTTTTGGGCAAGAATGTCCCTAAATCAAAGGCACCAATCCCATCTCTTATTAAAACATTAATGCGAGTGAAACAAGTCCTAGCATCAACATATCACAGGTAGGCATAGATCAAACCTATCGACAAGTGTACTAATGCAGTGCTGTATTCAAGTAGGTGTTTGTTCACTGTTTAAGCTTCTTGCTCAGTCCCATGACTTTGAAGGTAGCCGCAGTGATCTTCTCATACACAACAAACATGAGGGCAGCCGTCAGTACTGTCTGTAGCAGCTTGGCCTCGAGGCCTTTGTACAAACCAAGAACGCCATACTTCCTGTAATAAAGGGAACAGATGTGTATTAATAACCAGTTAACTGTGTCAGTTAATGTGTTTGTGTTCATAGCTGCACTCACTTGATTCTGTCCATTAGTAGAGAGAAAATGTTTGAGAGGCTTCCAAACACCCCGCCCTTACCATCACCTTTGTACTGGCCGAACTGATGAAAACGCATTAGGCAGGTTAGCTTAATTCCTTGAGATTTGATGAGACATTTGAGATTGAACAACTGACATTGCCATGAGATCTTAAAGATATTCTGCACCAGTAACATCTGTACGGTCTACAATATACAGTGCTTACAAAGGGCTCCATTAGAGGTGCTTCTGTCAAACTCCTAAACTGTTATGCACAGATTTGCTATATTTTTACATAGAAAAGATTTGTTTTCAATTCCGTCTGAAGGCTGCTTTATTATTATTTTTGCAATTAAGAAATGTTGTGACAATATAAATGTTACAATATAAAATTATATAGAATATCATCAGGCTTATCCTCTAACCTCTTGGAAAGTAAACAAAGGGGTAATATTTTATATAATGTAGTATTTACCCTCAGGATGGCCTGAACTGTCTGAAGAGGATATGTCGCGGTGGTAGCAATGGCCTTGGCAATGGCTCCAATGAGAAAGATCTCTGCTGAGGATATCTGTGGTAGGAGACACAGATTTACCCACTAATACCCAGTGGTTTCACTAGACATTTATAGAACCATTTGATTTATTGACATTTTTCCACAAATATGATTTGGCTATCAAAACATAAAATGCACAGTGGTTCATTACTGGCCAAGCCGTTACTTTTCCAACAGAAATATTTAAAACAATTTTAAATCTCGTATTAGTATTACGGTCACCAGAACAACTACAACTAGAAAAGGCTGCACGTTTTGAACTGCAGTTGTCTTTTACAAAATTAAATGTTGGTCTTTACCACTGAAGACAAGATATTTGTTATATTATATAAAGATTATTTTGTTGGGCATTTTTAGGCCTTTATTTGACAGAACAGCTAAACACATGAAAAGGGAGAGAGGAGGGAATGACATGCAGCAAAGGGACAGCAGGTTGGAGGCGAACCCAGGCCCGCTGCGTCGAGGAGCAGCCCTCCACACATGGGCGCACGCTCCACCAACTGAGCTACCGGGCACAGTTGTTAGCTTATATTAAAGCGGAATTTTGATCCTATTAGGCATGTCGTTCCCCTGCCATGAGAGGATGCTTCGTACATCAATGTGGTACAGAGTTTGATATTAGCAAACATTTTCGCGACTACAGCTGGAACAAAAAGATGAGTCAACTCAGTCAAAAAGGAGTCAAGGCTGATAGATTAGCTTGTGTAATGTAGTATTCTACACAACAATGTCAGTGTCTTCTCACCTTCTTCCCTCCCTTGCCTGCCTTTCTCTTCATGGCCTCATAAAGCATGAACTGTACAGCCGGGTTGAGGACGAGAATGAGAGAGGGCAGAGTGCCGTTCCACAGAGTTCCCACACCCTCACTGGCTATGATCTGTGAGAAAGCATCTGAGAAGGAAAGCCCGAACAGCAGGGTTTTACAATTGGGTAATAAACGAAAAAAGTGAGTCTAAACAGTGAACACTTAATATAGAAAGACATGCCAAAGATGCCCCTGTACTGGGTCTGCTGGAGGTCTTCGTTCCTGAACTTTGCTCCCTGCAGCTTCAGTCGAGTGTTGACAACCCACATGGGAGTGGTCAGGATCACATTCACCACCCCTGTATGAACAACAGCAGGTAGTTAGCTTTCTTGCATTATTTTTAAAGATACCACATGGATTTTGTGACCTGTACTAGATCTTTGGAGCAGCACTTTAATAAACAGCAATGATACGCATGATACAATACTACCCTTCCAATGGTTTCACAGTATTTCACTGATCTACAATTGGCATTGGCATTGGCAAACGGACTAATCACAGTTATTGCGGTCTGCGTTGCTGTGACGTCTAGTTACAATTTTTGAGATGTGCACGTCAGGCTATGGCGTAGGGTCCGTATCTCCACTTAACTATGTACGTACCCACGGCGTCGATTAAACACAGAACGATAATTTGGCCTTTAGTTCGCATTGTGTGAAGTTCATTTATATGTAAAAGTTATGCACTCTAACTTTAACTCTCAAGTCAACACCTTTACTACTTGACGGTTTCCATTAGGTCATAAATATTATTAGTTGTACTGTACATGTGTTTACCTGATACAACCCCCATGACCAGGTCTTTGCCGGGTGTGGACTTTCCTGGTCCAGATGCCGCCAGCTTCTTCAGCATATTGAAGGTGTAGAAGTAGACAAAGTTGGAGCAGCAGAGGCTGGAGATGACTGGTAACCAGCCTCTGTATAGAGCCTGACTGGGAGAAATGATGAGAGTCAGACTTAGAAAACTAGCAAATATCACATTAGAGAAGCTTGAACAAGAGTTTTATTATTTAATCAACAAAATTGTAACAGATGAATTTGCTCTCAATCAACTAATTGATATAAATAAATAAATGTCTGCTGCAATTACATTGCACTTGTGTTTCACTGAGTTGTTGAAATTGTATTTAAAAACAAAACAATCCATAACTTGGTATCCCTTTAACACAGCACAAAAACTATACTTACAGGCCTTCTTCCTTTGCTATCTCAGCCAGGATGACAGGGGTAGAGTTAGACTTTCTCTTCTCGTCCACTGAAAAACAAAAAACAGGTCCCCTGAACTAAATATTATTAGGGCAACTCCACCAAGAACAGTTTTACTGGACATGAGGAGGAATCTCATCCTCAATGGTTGCCTACTGATTTAACCCAGTTGATGCCATCACCTTTGCTTTGGCTTGAGTATGAGACATCAAGGCAAGAAATGGGAAGTTGGTTAAATAAATGTTTATTTAGAAGGCACCTTTCAAGAGAAGTATGTCATAAAGTGCTCCCTAATCAAAAAATAAGGATGTATAAAACATGGTTATACAGTCTAAAATGGTGAGACTTTTCAAAAAGGTGTACAAGGTGTACTTAGCTTGACTCATGAGGACTTAAAAGTCAGGATATCTTTGTCTAGCGCAATACTGAATGAGTAGACCATTCCTTTACATCTTTGGCATGCAGTTATAGTAATTCAATTATGAAGTAAACCTTTACCCTAAAATTGTTTTTAGCTCTTTTAGTAGGACAGATGTTAGGAGAGAAACTTTGTTGTTGGTTGGCTGCTCCCAGTTTTATTGTAAATAAACAAAAATCATTGTTAAAATAAAAATTAAAAACTCGTTCAACTGCAATTAGGTATCCTCAGTCCAAGATGAAGACCTCCAACTTACCCTGCAGCCTGCTTTTGGCTGTGTCCAAAGGAAAGAAGACGGTCATGGCTGTCGCACTCCCCTAAAAGACAACGCATTGTAATGAAAACAACAAAACAAAATGACAAGAGGCTCAGTCGCTTCCCCAGTAAAACTATTCCCTCTGCAATACCAGCACTGCTAACAGCAAGCTATTAGACAATAGACCAGACAACCCACATACTATGACAGCTCATTTTATTGCACTTTATCTCTGCTCACCATTGCACCTGCCACAGCATGAACCAGCGTCTCGTAAGACAGAAGGCCGACAGCCGAGCCACCGTTCTCGGACATCTCTGCACACCCAAACACCGGGGCAGTAACTGCGGAAGAAGGACCCGAGGAGAGGTAGCTAGTGGTCGGTCTGTTTTTTCTAGCTGCGGAACTGTTTGGGGAATTACATAAACTTTCACAGCTCCGAATGCATGGTGTTCAAGTATACAAGGCGGCCAGAAACCAGAGAAACCGATGTAGAGAGAAAAGTGCCGAGCAATGTTTCCTCCCTGTCCCAATTCATTGGTTGAACCCTGAACCCAGTGACTGTAGTAAAAAGAACCACAACTTCTTCTTCTTTAGTTTCTTCTTCTTCTTCTTCTTCTTCTTCTTCTTCTTCTTCTTCTTCTGTTGGCGTTAGCAAGTGGTAAAGACGCATTACTGCCAACTAATCTAGTGGAGGGTACAAAAATGTGTTAGTATTTTTTTGGTTGGCTTGCTTTTCACTATGCAGTGCTTTTACTTGGAGAATTGTCCTGTATGGTATTTGTAGTTTTACTTAATGAAGGATCTGTATAATACGTCTTCCACCACTGTTTTTAGCATATCTAATTGTAAAGCAAATATAGAAAGTCCAAATACTTAAAAAAACAAAACACAAATTAGCTAAAATAAATTAGCAATTTAAAATATAACTAAATCATTATACATATTTCTCTTTTTAACAAGTCTTATATATATATATATATATATATATATATATATTTATATATATATATATATATATATATATTTAACAAATATTGTACTAAACTAAAATAGACTAAACTAAAATAATATCAAAGGTGGAATGTAACCAAATACCAAGTATTGTACTTACAGTAGTTTTGAGGTATTTGTACTTTTGAGTATTTTCAATTCCACTATATAAGTAAAAGTCCTCAGTTCAAAATTTTACTTCAGTAAAACTAGAAATATTATAAACAAATATACTTAAAGGGATACTTTGCGATTTTAAACAGTAGTTCTGTAAGCCAAACACCACTTCCACTGCCAACACTAAGATGACACAGAGCTGGATTTAAAACAGCAAAACATCTCTTTAAGTATGTAAAAGAATTCATTATGCAGTGTGTAATATTACATTTAGTGGATTATTACTTCAGTTTAGTTTGTTGTGATTTGGTGCTGTAAAATAAAATTGAATTGAATAGTTTAATGGTGCAACTGGTCGATGTGAGAGTCAAATTAAGTATCATATTGTATAAGGTGATTGCCTTTTTTATGCAAAATTTGAATCTGTAAAGTAAATAGTAAGTGTAAAAATAAATGTAGTAGAATAAAAAGAAGTATTATAAAGTAACAGAAAAAGTTTCTCATAATTGTACTTATGATGTAACACTGGACATCTTGCTGGTATCACACTTAATAATTAAGCTTTCAATAACTCTTACGTATGTTCTCAAGCATCATTGGTGAAATTGTGCAGTTGACAGTAGGGAGCTGGACTTTGCTTTTGTTTTATGGCTCTGAGCTGCTGACATGTTGACGCCCAGTGATCACTTTGTTTGCTTGGGTCTGCAGTCGAGTCAGTCTGTGCATCTGACAGGAGCGGCTTTGGGGAAAAAGAAAAAGGAGTAACAGATTTGACATTTTCTGTTCTTTTGAAGAGATGTCTAGGTACCACAAAGCAGCGATTGATGGATACTTGGACCTCTTGAAGGAAGCCACAAGAAAGGACCTTAACACCGCAGATGAGGACGGCATGACTCCCACCTTACTGGCTGCTTTCCACGGACATGTTGATGCTCTTCAGCTCATATGCAGCAGAGAGTAAGCATGATACACTCCTCTTTATCACCTGGGCTTCACCTCACTTACAGCATAATGAAACAATATGTGGCCATGGCAAGGTTTATCTTTTCATTTTGAACTATTGTTACACTAAGACATATAAATACGTACATTTTATTGCAAATTCTACTAAAACATGGGTACTGCTCTAAAACTAAACTAAGATATACAATAAAACTATGAATAATGTTCACTGAGCAAAGTTTAAAATGAACTTTATGATTGAAAAATAATGCGTTTTATGCTATTTTTACACAGCATCGTTTAGGACTTCATTTGGGGGGTTTTACACGCTGATGTTCACATGTCTACAGTATCATACTATGAGCCAAAACTTCATTCCACTCTTTAGACTTTTCTCTCTCATGAGCTTAGCCAAATGTTTAATCAGCCAAAGCCATCCTGTAAAACAAAAGAGCCATTTATCTATCCCCACCACCCCCACCTCCATTCTTCATTCAACACTACAAAAGACAGGCTTAAATGTGGAACAGCATTCTCCCTGAAAAATGAGGTTTAGAAAAGAGGTTTTTGCGGATGTTAGGGTAGTAGGGCGTAAGGCACACCTCACTTACGTGGACAGACTTTGTAGCTGATGCTTTTCCGCTTTAGTCATTGGGATTTATTACAAATACAGCAATTAAGACTTTTATGGCTGTGACAGTAAGGCACAGCCATGAGTGGACTTTAAATCTTAATAGTTTACCAATTATCTTCAGCGGTCTTTGGAATTATTTAGTTATATGTTGTGAATTTATTTTGTATATGAAAGATTATATGGTCATTCTTAACATACGTTTAAAAGAATACTGTCTGGTAATTATGTAGACGGATCCAGCTGTAACAGTTCAATATTTCTTTCTTTCTTTTTAAAATGTTGTTACCTTTTAGAAAGAGCCAGGCAAGCTGTTTCCCACCATGTCCAGTCTTTATACTAAGCTAAGCTAACCGGCTGCTTACTCAAGCTTTATATTTATCACAAGAGAGTATCAATCTTCTCATCTAACTCTCGGTTACAAAGCAAAGTGTATTTTTCTATCCATTAACTATCCCTTTCACTAACAAACTGAGCCATGACTTAACTGACTAAAACAAGCTAAAAGACAGGTTAGCCATTATTTGACTTACCTGGGAAAGTTAGCACAACATTATAATAAAGAGAAACTCACAGTTGTTCTCTCCTGTTAGAGTGCCATTCATTTTTGAAAGATTTTTCCCACATTTTAGATAGAATAAGATAAAAACAACTTCAATGCATGCCTTGATGTCTAAAAACAAGAGTAGCTTTACTTTTTACTTTTTTATTCTTACTTTCCTAAACTCTGTTTTTGTTATATTATGGCATATTCTTGTGAATATCTGTTTTTTAATTGGATTGCACTGAGGTAGTTTAAAGTGTATATTTTATGTCTGCGTTTTGACACCTTGGGACCATGTTGGAAATTAATATTCCCATTTTATCATGTTGTCCCTTGAATTGTTGAGTTTTGTAGGTACCACAAATAAATCAAATCAAAAAAATATAATATATCTTTTTAACTTTTTTCTTCAAACCCTTTAAATCAATTCTTTCTTTTGTGGACAGAGGAGACCCCAACAGGAGTGACATCTGGGGAAACACACCGTTGCACCACGCAGCAGCTAACGGCCACATGCACATCCTCAGCTTTCTGGTCAACTTCGGTGCTAACCTTTTTGCACTGGACAATGAATACCACACAGCTATGGACGTTGCTGCTTCTCGTGACCGGATGGACTGTGTGCGCTTCCTAGACGCTGCCGCCTCACAGCAGACCAACCAAAACCCCAAGAAGGTTGCCAATCTAAAGAAGGAGGCTGGCAAAGAAGCTGAGAAACGCGTGAAACTCTGTGAGAAGGTGAAAAAGAAACACCAGAGCAAGATGGACAAAATGCACCATGGCAATACTGGGTCTGTCTCAGAGGCCAGCATGGCATCAGCACTCTCAGACGATGGTACCATGTCCAGCGTCAATGAGCAGTTCTCCAAGCTTATTGCTGCTGATAAATCTGGCTCCCTTACAGCCAGGTTTAAAGGCACACTCCAGAAGAAGCTCGGGAAGAAAGATAAAGGCACACTGCAGAGATCAGGAGGGGATGGGAATGTTATTTTCCTCAAACAGGAGAGTGGAGTGTCTGAGCAGCCAGAGTTTCTGGATGTCTTCAATGAGCAGGATGAGAGAATGTTGGACGAAGAAGGAATGGCAGGCTCCGAAGATTATTATGACAATGACAAACCAGACCAAGTCAAACAGTCCATTTTCAACCGGCCCGGCCTTGGAGGTCTGATTTTTATGAAGAAGATGGGGGTGGAGTCAGAGGACATCCCCAGCGGGAACAATGAAAGTCTTGGCTACCTCGTTCAGAACGAGTTGTTTGAGGCTGAGGAAGACGTTGCTGGCTTCGAGGGGAATGATAATGCTGATCTGCCCTGGGATCAGGAAGATCTGGGACTGGATGATGATGAAGATGAGGAAACCTCTCCTTTAGATGCATTCTTGTCTGCCATCTCCTTGCCAGAGTTTGCCCTTGCATTCAGCAGAGAGCACCTAGACCTGGAGGCATTGATGCTTTGCTCTGATGAAGACCTAAAAGGCATTCGCATCCAGCTGGGACCCAGGAAGAAGATCCTGGAAGCTGTTGCTCACAGAAAGAGCGCACTGGAGACTCCTGGCATCATGAAGGATAGCTGCTTGTGATCTAAAACATGAACAGTGGTTAAATAATTATGTTAGAACCTTAGATGAGTCAGTATCTTTTGTAAATAGAGCCATAAGTTTGATTTTCTGTATAAAACAAAGATGATTCAGCAAATTATTTCTCTAAATAATAATATCTACAACCTAAACTATATATCAAACTTTATTTCTATGGAGATGGAATGACATTGTGCTCTGGTTATATAGTATTATCCATGTTCAGACCAATTTACAAACAGCATGACAGGAGTTTTAGGACCTACAATATCAGCAACAGTCTCCATAAATCTGTTTGACACAGACAAGACAAACATAAGTGTTTTGATTTTAAATCCATAAATTACATAACAGGGTCATTGGCTGATGATGTGCTCTTTTATGTTTCATATAATTATTTTTACTGTTGACAAAATAATTGTTGAATAAAAAAAACATAATGTCTCTAATTTAATATTATTTGGTGTGTGTGTGAATTTGTTTTCATCATGTTGTGGGGACAAGAGTTTTGTCACAGGACTTTACCTTTTACCTCTTGATATTTTGTTCTGTATTGACAGGTGCAATATTTGAAACTCAATAATTATATATAGGCTATATATATATATATATATACTATATGTGTGTATATATATTTAATTACATATATCTGCATGTATGTCAAAACTTTGAGACTTTCAAACATCAAAATGTCATTTATTAAATGTATTTGTGTCAAAATGACATATACATCTTTTTGTATTCTATTTTGCCTAGAAAACACGCCTGAGACGTGCGTGCCACGCAGGCAGTGTGCAAGTTCTAACCTGTTAATATGGGAGCCAAAATAAAAACGGACACGCCACTCAGGCAGTGTGCAGGAGCCCTTCTTACCTTCCATTTGGGGGAAAATGTTGGTCACCAACATGGTACAAGTAAGGTGGATAAAGGAGCTCAACTCACTGCAAGTGAAGAGTCATAAGCAAATAAAGGAAGAAATTCACCAAATCCACAGCCCATGCACAGCATAAAGACTTGTGCTAACTACATTTTGATCTGGTTCTTCTTCTACAAAATAAGACCTGATGACTTGAAAAAAGACAAACAACAAATGTGAACACACATTAAACATAAGGATAAAACAATAATGTATGTTGCATGAAATCACAGCGCTCTCCTTGAAATATTTTACTGCTCCCCCAGGCTAGGCAGGCTAAATCCGGCCCTGCAAATAGTTGCTGATATTTGCAATATCAATTTTATAGGGTTTGTCAGTGTTGTGCTTACAGCTCGTGGCCAAACATTAATTAATTAATGTCTGATTGGTAATCCAGCTTCAAGAAGATTTAGTTTAAATTAGGAGGGAAACCATAACCAACAACATGATGGCAAGTGTCAATTATAAACAATTGAGTAAATATTTTACAATTATACCTTGAACATAAATAACTTCAACAGAGAAAGAAAATACGACTAAAATTACTTTCTGAAATGAAGAGCGCATGGCGGCTATGGCGGCGCGGGAACTAAAAAGCAAAGCCGGAAGTACTCGAAGGTGAAGTCTCTTGAGCTGTGAGTGACTTCCGGTGAGTCTCTTTAAATGCTGGTTGTTGCCGTTTGATGGTGGGGAGAGTGGGCTCACATTGACGTGGTCACGATTATGTCTATCAGGTAATGCCGTTTCATCTCACCTGTCCGTTCCTGGTATGTAACGGTAATACTTATCAAATGACGGACTCGTTTTACTCGAGATTTAGCTAACGGCTCGTTGGCTGTGCTAAGCCTCATTAGTGAGCTCATAGACAATCTCAGATCGTCTCTCCGCTTGTTGCTTCTCCCCCGACTTTACAAATACCACTCATCAATTAGAGCTAACTTACTGAGGACTATCCCAGCTAATATTCAAATCATAGTTTGTTTTTATCTAAAGTGAGAATATGTTGTCAAAGTGTTTTGACCATCTTGTCTGTTTTGCCTCTACTAACCTCGCAGGCTTACCGAGCAAAGTGAGACATGGCTGAAATATTTGCTGTCAACGCCGATTTTCCCTCTCCGTCCACTATAAACGCCACCTTTCCTGTCCAGGAGGACGCCAGCGCCGCTACTGCCGCCCCTCCATCCTCTTTGAGCAGAGAGGATTACCTGTTTGTGGAGGCCAAGCACTCCAACACTGTCCTGCAGGGCCTCAACAGCTTGCGGCTCAACAACGCCTTCTGTGATGTGACCTTGTGTTGTGGAGGACAGGAGTTCCCCTGCCATCGCATTGTGCTGGCCTCCTTTAGCTCTTACTTCCAGGTAAACGCAGCTTCCCACATAGTCATGTCAGTGACACACACAAGAAGTGCATCTCAATTTCTCCTTGGAGAGAGGAAAGAAGGAAATGTGTTTTTAGAGGGATGAGATGCACTTTGAAAGCGTCACAGGAATTTGTCAGCTGCATGACTTCCGGGAAGGCTTGTCTCCTGTATCCTCGCTCATGGCTTCTCTGTGATCCCTCCTCAATGCTTGCTACTCGCTCCTCAGTGCAGAAATAAGAGCTTTGAGACGGCCCTTTACGAAGGAGGGACAGCTTCCGGTTCAGCCGAGGATGCACCTAAATCCATATGTTCATTAGCTAGAAAATAATGTATTATCTCCTTTCTTCTCTTCAGGCAATGTTTTCCACTGACCTGATAGAGTCCAAACAGGAGCGTGTTGCCATCAATGGAGTTGAGCCTCAGATGATTGGCATGTTGGTGAGCTACGCCTATACCTCAGAGGTCTACATTTCTAAAGCAAACGTACAGGTAAATTATTAGCTCATATATTTATTTTATTTTTTTATTATTCCACACCGCCACCCTTCCTAAAGAGCATTTGTGCTGAAAACTAATAACATTTTGTCCAGGCCCTGCTGGCAGCTGCCAATCTGCTGGATGTGATGGCTGTTCGAGAAGCCTGTTGTCATTTCATGGAGTGTCAGATGGATGAGATGAACTGTGTGGGGATTCACTGCTTTGCTGAGGCCCATTCTTGTAAGGTGCTGGAGAAACGCAGCATGGACTACATTCACGAGCACTTCAGCAGTGTTTCTCAGCAGGTGAGAGACTGATGGAGACAAATGGCTCAACTGGTCTGGTTGCAAGACTCAGTCAACCAGGATCAAATTTACCATTTTGTGTGGTCTCCCTCCTTTTTTGATTTTGACAATTGGGGTCTTGTTCAGGATAAAGTTGACCATTTTGGTACCTTTTTGTGACAAAAATTACAAGATGCAAATTTGGTGAGACTCACGCATGAGTTGTAGGCTTTAGGAAATTGTGAGGGGCACTTTTCACTAATTGTATAGATTAAATGTGTACATGATTACTGGATAAAATATTGATTGTAAATTCATATTAAATATAATTGTTAGCACTAGAAAAAACAACTGAAAAATCAGGTGTTTGGTGCTTTGAGAAAAGATTTGAAGAGTACCATTTTTCTCATGGTATGTACAGTATTGTCAAATTTCCCAACCAGCCGCGTCAACAAATATGTAAAAAAACAGCATTTTATCAAGTCCGTTTTCTCAAATGAAAATGACAAATCATCGACAATATCAAGTTGATGACATTGCTGCCTTTGCGCATGCCACTAGTACCTCGCCAGGATAATTGAACCTGGCAGTGTTGTGGGTTTAATGTGTGGAAGGGGCTTAACAAAGATGATGAGGTGATTAACTACCATTGCATCCCACCCTAAGGTTCACTGCATATGTACACCAGGATGGTCATCGACACATTGAAACATGGATAAACTCATACACACACTTACCCTAATATATGATTTGTACATTCAGTTTTCAATCTTACCAACATTCAACATAACATAACTGCTGTCTGTATGTGTGTTCACTCTACATGTCATCTTTTTGCTACAAACTATTTTCACAAATAAAAAATAAATTGTGTCCATTCACAAAGCAGGTTGAGTAGGTTGTCATTCACATTTTTTTTATATATATTCATCCCCCCCCACCAGGAGGAATTCCTGTCTCTGTGTGTGGACAAACTGACAGAAATCATTGCCAGTGATTTTCTGATTGTGCCTAAAGAGGAGATGGTGTTTGAGGCTGCCGTATCATGGTTGAATAAATGTACGTCTCGCAAACAGAGCTTTGAAAAGGTCAGTTTACACAAGCATGTTCGCATGCACATTATAATGCACACGCAATTACCTTATCTCGTACTTGTTCTCATCTCATCTTTCCATTGTTCCTCAAAGGTCCTTGAACATATCCGGCTGCCTCTCATCAGCCCCTACTACCTCCATGATGTGGTCGAGTCTCTGGATGTGGTGAAGGAGAACCAGAGTTGCCAGAAGCTCATCTCTGAGGCCAAGGACTACCTGCTGCTAAAGGACCGCCGTGGAGAGCTCTACTGCTCCAGATCCAGGCCACGCAGGTCCACCGGTAAACTCACTCGCATCGCATGCATTTCTACTAAACTCTACTTTTTTCAATTTGCACCTTTTTTAAAAATCATTATATCAAGTAATTGTGAGACATGTAAGACTTTTTTTTTGAGACTCACATTTTGTTCCTTTTTTTTATTAAAGGTTTACATTCAAACAGTTTTTTTCCCCCTCCCACTTATTAATATTTATTATTATTGTAGATATTTGACCGCGTATACACTGTTTTTTGCACTACACTCTGTTAGTTAGCAATACACAAACCACATAACAGGATTAATCAAACGTCAGAACGTCAATCGGCAAATATTATAATAACTGATTAATAGAAGGAAAAGCAAAAATGCCAAATTCAAACATTTTAGCTTCTCAAATCTGAATATTTGTTGGTTTTCTTGGTCTTCCATCATATAAAGCCACTTATCTGTGGTGTTTGTACCCATGGTTGGATAAAACGACATTTAAATACGTCAACTTTAGCTTTGTGAGGGGCATCTTTTCGTCTTTTATGGAGAAAACGATTAATCAAAAAAACTGATTAAGCGATAAAGCAAATAATATTGGTTGCAGCCCTACACACGAGTACGTTATAGCCTACAGGGGCAAATGTTTTAGATGAACATCAATCCAAAGGCCAACGTGCCTGGCTTATTACTGTTCCTCTACTCTTGTTGCCATGGCAACAGGGACAGCTGAAGTGATAGTGACAGTCGGCGGGGAGGATGACAAGGTGGTTCTGCGCAGCGTCGAGAGCTTCGATCCTGTGACGAATCAATGGAAGAACCTGGCCTGCCTGCCCTTCGCAGTGAGCAAACATGGGCTGGTCCTGTCAGGTGAGATTCAGTGAAATTTAAATTCATGACTGAGTGGATAATGATGAGCAACAGCTAAGCTTAATATGCGGCGCACATGACAAGTGACATGTTTTTTTCCATCCTCCTGTTCTCCGTCTCTGTAGACTCCACTCTGTATTTGGCAGGAGGAGAGTTTCCTGATGGCTCAGCCAGCAGAGAGATGTGGCGCTACGACCCCTGCTTCGACTCCTGGATGGAGATGGCTCCAATGAATGTAGCTCGCTCTGAGTTAGGTGAGGCAGTCTCTGTACCACAAGCCCTTACTCTACCATCAAGGACCTCATATATGCCTTTCAGGGATTTAAAAAGAAAATCTGTCTGTCTTAACTGTCTTTTCCAAGAAGGTTTTGAAAGGAGCATGTTATGTTTTAGTTGCATTAAGAGCTTTGAAGTCCTCATTTTTGGTTGCTAATTTTTTACAATGTAGTAACAGGTCACATTATGTTTTAAGTTCTCACAGAGGAGAAGGGCTTAGAAAAGTAAAGTTATTATATTAGTGACTCGGATAGCAGTTGATGGGAACCCATGTATAGAGGTTTACGCCTCGATGCAGCAGGCCCGGGTTCCACTCCGACCTGCGGCCCTTTGCTGCATGTCATTCCCTCCTCTATCTCTCCCCTTTCATGTCTTCATCTGTCCTGTCAAATAAAGGCCTAAAATGCCCCAAAAAATCTTAATAAAAATAAATTAATAATTGGAGACTAATTGTCCTCACTCCTCTCAGGCCTGGTGATGCTGGACGGCTTTGTGTATGCAGTGGGAGGGTGGGAGGGACGCTCTCGTCTGGACTCGGTGGAGTGCTACAACCCTTACACCAACACCTGGCAATTCACAGAATCTGTGAAGATGGCCGTCACAAGTCCTGCTGTGGTGGCCCTGGACGGACTCCTCTATGTTACTGGTAGGAAACTACACATGAACACTTTTCTTGAGGTTGTTATATAAAAAATATTTGGATTTACAGTTGTGTTCTTTCTTTCTTTCATGTGTCACTCTGTCATGGTAGGTGGTGCAATTCTAGAGGATGGTGATGGCACAGACCTTGCTCAGGTGTACAACCCTAAAACCTCTGTATGGACAGAGGTTGCCCCCATGCAGATCGCTCGGTCTGGTTCAGCTGCTTGCACACTCAAAGGAAAGATTTATGTTATAGGTATGTAACCCACTTTAAAGCGCTCAACAACACAGCAACCACGCTAATGAAATCAAGCAAGATAATGACATTGACTGTTCATTCTCCCAGGTGGATGGCATGCCTCGACAGAGAACACCGATAAGGTGGAGTGTTACAATCCTAAAACCAATCAGTGGACTATGTGCGCCCCCATGAAAGAACGTCGCTACCGGCCTGGTGCTGCTGTGGTGGATGGACATATCTATGTCCTGGGAGGAGAAGAAGGCTGGGACAGGTGAGGGGCTAATCTGGGAAATCTATTTTTTTTTTTTTTTTTTTAAATCTAATAGTCATCTAATCCCAGCAGAAACTTTTGCAGAAGCCTAAGAACCATTTCAGGAATTTACTGGTTCACTTCTGTAATTTCTTGTTTGCATCCTTTCAAACATTAGCATTCAACGATAAATACAAAGAATTGTTTGAAAATCAGACTATATACCTTATGTTTTTGAATGCTGTTGAAATGCAAAGAAGGGGCTTTTAGTTCTGATTTAGTTCCTGTGGATTAAAAACACTGACAGACGTTCTTCTAATGCTAATCACTCATTTCATGCAGATATCACGACACTATCGAGAGGTACTGTGACGAGAGCGACATGTGGGAGATCGTTGGAGAGATGACCACCAGTCGCAGCTGGCTCAGCTGTGTATCTCTCCAGCTGAGGAAGGACCTCCACATAAACAACTTTCCCGGGACGCCAAATGACAACTGATCTGTCTGAGGAAATGTTATGTGGTTGTTCTTTGCACCCTCATTAGGGGACATTGCCCTACAAAGCTCAGAGCTGTGGAAGACAGCGAACTGTGAAGGGACGCCTGGACTTGGCAGAGCACTGGTTGAGCTGTTACAGGTGGCAAAGAGTAGTAGTTGGGTTTTTTTCTTTTAAACGGTGACTGCTTGTGGAAAAAGTATCACTTGGGTCTTAACTTTAGGCGTGGTAACAAAGGAAACATCGTACATGAATTTCAAGTTACTGATTGACGACTCAGTTATAACTCCCCTCTGTATGATGGTTAGGGTACTGTTATTGTCCGAGCACTCAAATCTGTGAAGGTTTTCTCAGCCAACAGACTGTATTTTTGTATTATGTGGCATATTCAATGGGGTGTGACTATCTGTGAGGAAAAATTATAAATGTTTGGCTCTATCAAAAGATGCTCTAAGGGCCAAAGAATCTACTTGTGAATATTTTCAAAGGTCACCTGTGAAAAGTAGTCTATACGTGAGCAGTGTTTTTGTAAGTTCTGAATGATTGTCTTTACCACTTGTAATATGTTCAGTATATTTTTGTAATGTGCATAATGCATTTTAATGACTTTAAATGGAGTGGGTTCTAATAAAGATTTTTAATATTTATTGTGAGTGCTGGGATTTATTTTACATTTCACAAATGACCTAGAGAAACGCACAGTGACAAGTTGACAAAAAAATGTATGATATTTAACTATAAATTGCAGGAATGTGTGTGTGGTATGCGCGTATCTCTAGAACTGTTAGATCTGATTTCAAACTTGACAGGTGTCTTGCTCATAGTCCATTAATATATTATATACAGTCGATGGTCTTGCTACGGGCATGTGTAAGTGCGGTGCCAAGTTTGATGTTTGGATTAGAAATATATATGTGTGTGTGTATATTGGTAAAAGCACACATTGGCTTTTTCCACTCTAGCTCCTGCCAAGGCTGCAGTATTGTGCCAGCAAAATAAGGAAAGGGAATGAATGTAATGATGCAGGATTTAAAATACATTTCTTTTTTTAAATCAGCTTGCAAATATTTTATGATAAAGGAAATGCATTTGTTTAAGCTCAAGGACATGCATGAGTTTTGTGGAGAAACTGAATGTAAACAAAACTTATTTGTTTATGCCTTTTATCTAAAGGTTTTTTTACTTAAAATGTCATACTTTTGACTTAGTTTCTCAAAGTTTTAATTTAGTAAATTTAATTTTTAGTTCATAATTCAACTCATTATTTTGTAGTTTACTATTTTATATGATTTGACAAACCAGAGTTTACTTTATGATAACTTTGAACCTACTATGAACCGACTGCAAGTTTCTCTTGAAATCGTATATCATCTTTGAGCTGCTGCACGGTGCAGTGCATTGTGGGTAACACCTTAGTCCGTCGCGATATCTGTCTTTCTGTACCGGCTGAAGGAGAGAGTCTAAAGTCATGAGAGGAATTCGGGCTCTGAACAATCTCCCCGTGAGTCTCGTGTTTTCTCTTTAATATCTGAGCTGTGTAACCGACGTGAGCTAAACTCTGCTCGTTGTGGTTTTCGGTCGGCTTTAAAAGTAAAACCGCATTTAGCTCCAGTTAGCCTGCTGGCTAGTTAGCTTGCTAGGTGGCTAACTAATGCAGGTTTCGCTAGCTAGCTAACTATCTAACATTAACGTAAAACTTGCTTGCATGGTTTTAGTAAGACATCCCGGAATTATTCACATGAATTGAATGTCAGGTATAATGCGTATGCAGCAAAAGAGTCTATTGTTTCGGTTTATTCGGGCCACATGTTGTGGTTCAGCTGGATGCCAGCTGAAGGTCATCTCCCAAATCGCGTATCCCAAATATTCCAGTGAAGTGATGTAATTTTCTTAATTTACTAGACTGTTCTAGCCGTTTTATTATTTGCATTTACACACTTAGCCATTATATCCACATTACTGATGATTATTTATCATAAATCTCATTGTGTAAATATTTAACGAAAGCCCCAATAATCAAACCTACAGTATCGATACGAGGTCTTTGGTCCAAAATATTATATTTTATTTTCTCCATATCACCCAGCTCTAATGCCATATATGGAAATGACCAGGTAGTGCATTTACCTAATTATTTGTTTGGTTGATTAACAAAAAACGCAGCTGAATCTCATGTTGAGGTGTTTAAAACTATCCTCACTGTTCGTTGAAGTCAAGGACTGTGGAAGAAGTTCCATGGAAGAGGATGCTCTCAGAGGGAATATTGCTAAAGAAGTCACTAGTCTTAAATTCAATTCAGTGTCACTACATCCCACAGAAACGCTGCTATGCCGCTGCCAGGAGAAGTGAAGCTCTGACTGAACAACTCACAGGCCTAGCACCGTCCTCAGCTGCACTTCTCCCTACCCAAAATGTTCAGGTAGGTGCTGCTCTCGTCTACACACGAATGGCTGTTGCAGGTTACAGTCAAACTATATTTGTTTACAGTGTGAGTGCAAGTTTTTTTTTTTTTTTGCTGCTTTAGGTGTCCAAGCTTCCAAGCGGTCTGGTGGTAGCATCGCTGGAGAACAATTCCCCTCTGTCCAGTGTTGGTGTGTTTGTAAAAGCTGGGTGTCGCTATGAGACGGTGGAAAACCAGGGTGTCTCTCATGTGCTTCGACTGGCAGCAAACCTGGTACTTTTTGAATGCGCCTTCTCTAAGTTACTTACTGTAGAGCACAGTTAGCTCTTGTTTTCCTTTTGCAGTATATCATACTTTATTAAAGAGGTATCCCAGCCCACAACCTGTTAGTTTGTAAATCATATATCACCAACATACTGTAGGATCTCGTTGAAACACTTTTTGTTGTGTTATAGACTACTAAGGGTGCGTCTGCCTTCAAGATCTGTCGTGGTGTGGAAGCACTGGGGGGCAGCCTGAGGTCAGTGAGGGTACTCTCTGCACACGCACACACTGACAGTTCCTGCATTTCCTGCTATAAATACATACCAGTGTAACCAATAGCCGACCGTATTGAACCAACTGTGTTGTCATCTGTACCTGCAGTGTGACATCATCAAGAGAGACCACCGTCTACACTGCAGACTGCTTGAGAGATCACCTGTAAGTGCGTCCATCTTTATGCCGAGCCTGTTATATTGTTGTACTCCTATATTGACGTCTCAGTATGTGTTAACCTTACTGTATCTGTGTATGTGCAGAGATTTATTATTTGAGTTTTTGGTCGACGTGACTACAGCTCAGGACTTCCGGCCATGGGAGGTGGACGATCTGACGTCCAGGGTGAAGATTGACAAGGCTCTGGCTCAGCAGTGTCCTCAAATAGGTTAGTACCAGGAACAAAATATCAGTTCCTAACCTACTTTTTCACTGTGGTGTCATGCCACACCTGAAACACACCGCACGCCACGAAGCGCCATGCAGCAAAGTTATTTTCATTTCGCCACACCAGCTGCGGCCTGTGCGCTGCAGCGATCGTTTCAGCATCACCTATAGTTCTCCTGCAAGCTGCGAGGGAATGTGTCAAGCCAGCCAGGAAATCACATACAGGAGGGCCACAGGGCCGTTGAATACTTTCAAAATATTATCAAATTCAAAATAACAAACCCAGTTCTATGGTGGTTTTGGTTGTCTTGACTAATCTGTGTTTAGAGCTAGACACATGATTAGCCACACTGAGGGAGAGAGACTGACGGACAGAGTGACAAAACTCACACACACACACACACACACACACACACAACACAGGGAGAGAGATAGAGAGAGCCAGTCTGTCAAGTGAAGAGAAGGATCAGTTTGTGTCAGGCATAGAGAAATGTGCTTCTGATATGAACAGCCAGGAGCGCGGTCAGGCATGAATCTACGCTTCACAGCTATTCGCAGTGGTTTCTGCTGTCAGATTGAAATCTGCATTAAGTGATTTTGACCTCTTGGACCAAAGCAAACAGCAACAGAACTTTGGCTTTTGATATATAGTAGCGGAATTAGAGCAATATCAGACCAATATGACAAACGTAGATCCATCATTATCTGGCACTTTCTTATTTGGCTTCTTTATTTCTGAGTAAACAAAAACTGTGAGTTAAAAGCTGCAAGTGGACGCATAGTGTTTTTTTTTTTTTTTCTCAGTGTGATATGCATATGACAAGGACTCATTTGATTCAATAGTCGTCATAACAATAATGCGTAAAGGCACAATAAAACATGTCCAAGTATGAATTTTATGTTAATTGATAATTTCTCTTGTTACATGTCAAATATGTGTCAACATTTGTTTTAGAGAATTATGTCACATTAATGAAGCAAAAGACACTCCAACTTTCGTTTCACTGAGACTTTAATGGAGAATTGAAGATGTAGTTTATGGAGCATGCATTCTGTAATTCAAAATAATTTAATTTTCACCCGCAGGTGTAATTGAGAAGTTGCATGAAGCAGCGTACAAAAATGCCCTGTCCAACTCTCTGTACTGCCCTGACTACATGGTTGGTCGTGTCTCCTCTACACAGGTATGGCTCTTTGTCAGCAAGACATATGAATATACCTAGCATAACTTTTTATCTTTTGTTAGTTTTAGAGCTGCAAAGATTAATCGATTAAGCAATTAGTTGTCAACTTTTAAATTAATTGACAACTATTTTGATAATCTATTAATCGGTTTGAGTAATTTTTTAAGACAAAAGTTAAACAAAATCTTTGATTCCAGCTTCTTAAATGTGAATATTTTCTAGTTTCTTCTCTCCTCTGTGACAGTAAACTGAATATCGTTTGAGTTGTGGACAAAACAAGACATTTGAGGATGTCATTTTGGGCTTTTTGGAAACACTGATCCACATTTTTCACAATTTTCTGACAGTTTATAGACCAAACTGCTAATCGATTTATCAAGATAATGTTCAAAAGATTAATTGACTTTGAAAATAATCGTTAGTTGCAGCCCTAGTTAGTTTGTGGTGTATAGCTCTTACACACCGCTCCTCCTTATCGTCCCCTTGTAGCTGCAGTCATTTGTTGAGGACCATTTTACCACTGGCAGAATGGCTCTTGTAGGACTGGGTGAGTGTCCCTTATCTGTATCGTTTAGTTACAGCTGCTCTTTCTCATCAGGCTTTGTAAGGCTTAATTTTAACTAATGTTTAGTCAGCACTCTGAAGTCACTGTAGCCCTGTTAATGATGAAAAATAAACTGTTTGTGTGTGTGTGTGTGTGTGTTAGTCAACACTGTTGTATTGACTTACTAATTATTTAAGCAGTACTAATGTAGATTTTTGAACATGTCAAACATATGGCTGACTTTGCCTGCAAAGCCTTTATCAGTTAATGAAAGTGCTCTGTGTTCCATTTCAGTTGCATGTCAAATTTAATGCTAGTTTTTCTCATTTCTGCGTCTAGGTGTACAGCACTCCGTCCTAAGGCAAATGGCCGAGGGGCTCCATAGTGTCCATAGCGGGGCTGGAGCACCTGTGGCTAAGGCTGTGTACCGTGGAGGTAAAACTCATGTTTAATAGCTACATTACACCCTTTAAATTTTATCGCTGCGTTATTGTCATTGCGTGTGTGTGTGTAGGTGAGCTGCGGGTGCAAAACAATGATGACCTGGTCCACGCACTGATTACCAGTGAGGGTGGTGTGATAGGTAGCGCAGATGCTAATGCCTTCAGTGTGCTGCAAAGGATTCTTGGAGCTGGGCCGCATGTAAAGAGAGGCTCCAACATTACCAGCAAACTGAGCCAGGGTATTGCCAAAGCTACCACACAGCCCTTTGATGTAAGTTTGAAAAGAAGTAAATAAAAAGAGTTATATGTCATTGTGTTATACGTTGCATTAGTTAGAAATTCAGTTTGTTTCCTAATGTCATATGACCTGTTGCTGTCTTTCAGGCCACAGCCTTCAATGCCTCGTACTCTGACTCCGGCCTGTTTGGCGTCTATACCATTGCGCAAGCTGACTCTGCAGGAGACGTAATTGCTGAATTTACTCATTCCAAGACAAATGTTACCGCATGTAAAATGTGAAAAGATGCCAGAGTCTGCATTTCACTGAACTGTAGCCTGTTGCCATCATCTGCGTAGGTAATCAAAGCTGCCATTGCTCAAGTGAGAGGTATGGCTGAAGGAAACGTGTCAGAAGCTGACATCAGCAGAGCAAAGTGAGTTCACTGAGTGATGTTGGACATAGAGGTGAAGCTGTGTTGTGTACCATAATAATATGTTGTTGACTCTGGTGTTTGTTTGACTATTCTGCAAAGGAACCAGGTAAAATCAGAGTACCTGATGTCAATAGAGGGCTCCGAGGGACTGATGGAGGAGATTGGTGCTCAAGCTCTGACCACTGCAGCATACCAGCTCCCTGACGCTGTTCTCCAGGCTATAGATGCTGTCACCCAGGATGATGTGGTCAAGGTAAATGTCTCCTAATGTACTGTATGTCAATCTTGAATCAAGTTTTAGTTATACCTTCCCTTAAGTGGTGCTTTCAATATATTCTCAGCAAAAGGCAGCTTCTCTCAGTGAAAAAGCTCAGATAAGCACAGTGTGTTCACCTGCCCAAGACCACATGGCAAACACAAAGTTAGCAACAAGCCATTGAACATAGTTAGCAAAGCAATAAAGCCATTTGAACATAAGAGTGGAAATCAAATTTCAGTGATTCCCACGGAATATTCTAGGGGGGGGGGGTGGGGGTGTCAACTCAACTTTGTATAACAGCTTAAATAGACGTTCTGTCCACAGTCCCATCCTCAAGGCTATAAAGGTGCAGGGGCAGTTACAACAAATAATGTAAACTTTCACAAATAAAAAACAAAACATAAATTTGCTTGTTTTGTCAAAACAAAACATACCACAAGTTGTAATTCTGTTTAACAGCCAGATTCTGTTCACTTCTGTATGACCTTCTGCATGCAAGACAAAAAAATAGAAACTTAAATGTTACTGTATATGTTAACTTGTTGAGCACAAAACAACATGTTTGCAACTTACCCAATTACCCTAGTGGGGATTGTTTTGTGTCTCTTACACATAAGTTGATATTTACTAGCAGATAATGTTAACGTTACAGCATGGCAACCTCGACAACACAGCTGGTAACGTGCTAATGGTATATCCTTACTAACTTAAGGTTAGGCGTCTTACATTACCAATAACATGCAGGCATGTGAACCATGCATTAATTGCAAATGTAACCATCATAGTGTAAAATACAGTTTAACTGATGCTGTTACATGAATGGGTCTCAGCAGAGAGGCGCAGCATAACCGTGTCTCTGCAGCTTAGTAAGGGAGTCAGATCAATGCTGCTAAAGAACTCAAAACTTTGTGTTTCATGCTTAGGCTACTCAGTCAGTGTATCCCATATGGCTTGCATCACCTGTGTTAAAATGAATTGTACCAAAACATGGAAAAAAAAGACTTAACGCAACATACAAGACGTCTTTATTTTTACAGGTTATGAAACTGTCTCAATTTAATACTGATAGAGGGCAGCGTAGCCTGCCGCGCAGTCAGACAGCAGTTTGAGCTCCCACTGACAGAGCTCTGCGTCCAACAGCTGTTTCTCGCTGCTATGCCCGCGCATGTGTATACACTGTAGTTAGTGTGGATGAGAGGGAGGCTGGCTGCTGAAAATCAGACGTCTTGGGGCTCATGATTGATTTAGGGAAAAAGCAACTTCTTCTGTGTGTTAATTAGTGGATCGCAAACCAAGGTTAAGGCTCATACACACCTACATTACTGTATTGGAGTGTGTAGAATAATCAATTGCGTTAATGAATCTGCACGGAGGAGCTATGCTGTTTTGCGTGTCTTTTATGTAGCTATTTATGAATCATAAAACTAAATACAGACATAATGAGGCAGGAACATGCAATAACAGTAATGTAAAATGTGTTAATCTAAGCATGCACTTTTATGCATCAATGTATTTGTTAGATGTTATGATAGTAAATGGAGTTGTGTACTGTTGGAGTAATTTAACACATAAGGTACTGACTAAGCAGTAAATTAAAACGTTCCCTCTGCTCTTTTATTTACAGGCTGCAAAACAATTTGTGGATGGCAAGAAGACCATGGCAGCTAGTGGACACTTGGTGAATACACCGTTTGTGGATGAAGTATGAAGACAAAATATAAGAACAGTTACTTTTAACTTGAGCATGCTATGTCTAGCTGCTTTAAAAGTAAAGAGGACCTCAAAGCCACAGCCTCCTGTAACAGTTCATTTGATGTCATCATTTGTACTCTGTGCTTCAGTAATTGTAAACACCAACAGGCGGCCGGAGAATCATAATGCAATCTCTCTTTTTTTGTCAATTTAACTGTATATCTATGTAAATTAAAGACAGTAACAACCGCTGGTTGTCCCTTAAATTTTATCTTGGAATGAACCCAGACTTACTGAAGGTTTTAAGAGCAGTATCGGGAGTATGAGGGTAGCCTGGTGGTTAAAAGCAGGGTTTTTTTGTTTTTGTTTTTTTTAGCAGTTAAGAGACGTTGTTGCATTCATCAACCAATAGGGGGACCCAAAAGCACAAACATGCAGGCTTGAAAATGGCCAATGTTGAAAATTCTAAATTTAGCTTTAACCAACTCTATTTTTGCTAGTGCAGATTTAACAGTTATAAGTATTACAGAATAGATGAAGATAACAGAATAAGTGTTGATACATATAAGCATATGTTTCCTTTTCTACAAAGCATATAGCATGATCAGCTAAATGTACATAAAGAATCAAAATAAATTTAAAAATATTAAAGTTTAAGAATGTGTTATATTTTAAAAGATTATCTTATATTTTGTATGTAGAATATTAATCTGCAAAGTGCCTTGTTATTCTTGCTTTCAGATAAATACAATGGAGTAAAAAGTACAAAATGTCCTTCTAAAATGTAGTTTGAGTATAGTTTAACATGGAAGGTACCATGTTAAACTTACCATGTTAAACTTACACATAGTACTTGTACTTATACACAGTACTCGATTAAGGTGTACCCTAAGTCTCAAAATACACTCATGGCCAAACTATTGCTAGTGGCCCCAGAGGCAAATTTGCTCGCATTTTGTCCAGAGACAGCTAATTATTATAATTATTAATTATGCTGTTAACTATTTTTGATTCATTGTCTAACAATATAATGCCAGATTAAGTGTGAATATGTTAATCACAATTTTTCAAAACCCAAGATGAAATATTTCAATGGTTTGCTTTAACTCAAGACCCATATTTTTTCTGTTTGCAGTCATACAAAATGTAAATATTAGAAGCTGGAATCAGTGATAGTTGGCTGATTTAATGTAAAGCAAATTAATGCCAATTATTTTGATGTCCTATCATTTCAGCTCTAATTCAACTAAACACCTTTATTTATGAATATGCTCCATGTGAGTACTAACAGGTCTTATAATTAAATGTTGACACAAGGACCTCAAAATTGGCTAACTATGCAAATTTTATTCTGATTCTGAGCATGATCAAAACATAACAAATTTGATCTTGAGAAATGGTGCAAATCCCCGAATTTGCAATTAATCGGATTATCATCATCATCATCATCACTTTATTTATAAAGCGCTTTCACATCAGCAGTAGCTGAACAAAGTGCTGTACATGAAGGCAGCAAACATAAACCAAAATAAAAATAACAGTCACAAAATCATAAAAATAATAAACTGGGGGTGAAAATCTACCCAATAACACTATATAAAAACAGGATCAAGTCTCAGTTGGGATTATCATAGTAACCAATTGACTTGCATTGAAACTGAGACTTGTGCGGTTTTAAAGGTGCACCCTTGTAGCACTGCTTCTGTTCCCACTACTACACTTACCCCCCAATTAATTGCCAAAAACTCAGGACAAAAGTAATAATAGCAATATAACCCCATTTTTGCATAGTATCGCGAGAAGTGAACAGATGCCCCCCTTCCTTCTGAACGCGAGGACACTGAGCTCTGTGTGTGCGACGCTGCGTGGGGGTGTTTGCCTGATGTCATTTGGCAGAAAGGGAGGCTGAGCTAACGGTGGGCACACGGGTTAAAGCATAACAATACCGTTACGGCTTTACCGTCAACATTGGGACTTATAACGTCTCTTTTGGAGTTAAATACGCAGCGTTAAATACCGACGACTCACCGTGGTCCAAAGAAGAAGACGAGGTAAAGCTAACGGTCTGAAAGTACCAGATGCTATTCCAGCGGAGAGGGAGAACTGGCTCGAATAAGCAAGAGAGGGCGATGGGTTCCCGTTTTCCTGACGGCTAACGTTAACGTTAGACCTTCGTTGGAATCACGGATACTGCGAAGTGAGGGGACTTGCTTTGCTTCTTCTCCACCTCCGTCTATGTGACATTGTGCCTGAAATGCTAGCGCGGTCTCGGCCGTCGAGCAGCCTCTGGGCCGCAGCTCGGGAAACCGAGCCCGAATCTGGGAACTAGCTAGCTTGCTAGCTGCAGCTGTACCCGATGCTGCTGTTGCGGCTGCTGCTAAACAGATCCGAAGGACAACACAAGCAGTTCAGGGCCCCGGCGCTGAGTGAGCTATTGTTTTATCTTACTGGACTACACCGGGCATTTGAGATGTGATGCTTTGTGCGTCGTTTTTGAGCCTTGTGTAGCTGTAGGCTCGAGCTTGCTTGATGCGAAGGAGCTAATGTTGCTGCACAAAATGCACAGCAGAACCACTACAGCCGGCTCCTGTTGAAGGGGGCGAGGTTTGACTGATAATAGATAACATCCCACCCTGTATCTCCCAACACTCGGTTCACAGTTGGACTACGACCACCACATTTTTTCCACGTAATTCACCGCTTCATAAGCTGGCGATATGGATAAACTAACGATCATTTCAGGGTGCCTGTTTCTGGCAGCAGATATCTTTGCAATAGCCAGCATTGCAAACCCAGACTGGATCAACACTGGTGAATCAGCAGGTAAATGAAGCAGGCCACAGCTGCCACTGAAAACTATTATGTTTTGTTTTTTCATTGCCTCCCCCACACCACATGGCTATTTCCCATCCGATCATCCCCACAACAAAGATATGCTCCATGTCTGCAACAGCATCTTTTGTCCTCCACAGCAGTGTGTTCTGTGCATATTTATTGCGCTTCTTATTGACTAAAATATCAAGACCAATAATTACAATTTCATACCTGATTTGATTAGCATCATGGAGTTCTGCTAGGGTTAGTCTATATAAATGTCAAAAATAAAGAAAAACGGCCATCATAATTCGGGAAAAACAGAACAGAATCACTCGTTAAAATAGTCGTTAGTTGCAGCCTTTATTTCTCTCTACTGACTATTGATTAAGCGGTTTATCATTTTAACACTAAAAGTAATGTTTAATCATGTATTTCTCTTGTGACTTGATATTTAAAGTGACCTCCATGTGACCAATCTAATCAGCGATCACTTGAGGAACCGAAGCAGGTGCTCATTTGTGGTGTCCCTGCTGATTTTGAAGATAAACACGTGCTGTTAGACCTCTGCTTCATTTATGTCGGTCCTGAACACACATCAAGGCTATTGATAGACAGCTGCTACTCTTTGTTCCCTCTGTAGGATGACAGATTAGTAACTGGGCCAGGGAGAGCCCATTTTTCACCAACACACACCTAGCCTGTATTAGCTCCACAAAATAAGCAATTCTTCAAAATTAATAATAGGATGCAAATGAAATGAGGGCACCATCCACAATGCATGCCATTTTATTATATTAGAGTTCCCATATAGAGTTAGTTTACGACAGCTAAAAAGTGGACGGTAACTATACAGATACAGAAAGTACAAACTTAGCATCATTTATACTGGTTGGGAGTGTGTTAGAGTAGGTTTCCTACACAGCAACCAACTACAACCTCACTGTTACTGTTCTCACTTCCCCTCACAGCTTTCACCGCCCTCTTAGAGGATTGTGATGTGACTTGTCATAAATGGTGTTATGAGATATTATAGACCACTGACATATAGCTGTCTCACACGTTTCTTTCTCATTTTGAGAATGTACCAGCCGCTGTTTAGGAATATACATAAAGGTTACTGCCCGACAAAGTATCCATTATCAGGAATTAATGGACAATGGTGAGGCCAGAACCATTAATTACCTGATGATGGACAGCTTGAAGAGCACTAGCCCGCTTAAACCATAGTCACTTGCTAAGTGATATTTTAAAAACTATTCCTTTATTTATTTTTATGCGTTTGCAATGAAAATAGAAAGGTTCCTTGGTAACGCTTGAGGGTTTGACTAATACCTGGAACAAGCATTCTTATCCCATATGGTTCTTATGTAATGCAAATGTTGGTTACTTCTCCAGTGAATAGGATGGACTTTAGATAGGTCTTACCTAGATATTTCTAGTCCACTCACCGCTACCAACCAGACGGTAGCCTGCTAACTTAATTATAGCAAGATTCAAAGTCAGTAACATTGTGCACGGTTGACAATCAGTAAATATAATTTGACAGTGTGTTTACCAACAAGCTAGCTATCCAGCAATGCCATAGTCCC
This sequence comes from Etheostoma perlongum, assembly GCA_026937815.1. Lineage (NCBI taxonomy): Eukaryota > Metazoa > Chordata > Actinopteri > Perciformes > Percidae > Etheostoma > Etheostoma perlongum. The sequence goes on from CM049385.1 coordinate 10,341,394, forward strand.
CAAATCAATATCAAGACTTTAATGAACAAATAATATGCCATTTTTACTGTTGGCCACAGCCTGAACTAGCGAGTTCAAAAGTGAACGGGATGTGAGATGATCGCTAAATGTGAAACAAAGTAAGTTTAGAAAGGCAGTGTAACTTGCAGCTTGTGTGTTAGCAGAGGCGGAGGCACCGAAAGACTAACTCAGTCATTATTTTCCACCACGCACACAGCGACAAACACAAATCAACAGAGAACTCTGTAATGTAACATTATCTAACAAGTGTATTGTATTGCGGCTCTGTTGTAGACTTGAAAGACTTGTATTGATAAAGGCACCACAGTGCTGGATTATTGTTTTACCTCCGTTTTTAAGACTTCATCAGACTTATTTTCTGTTTACAAAATGAACCAAAACACTGCCAACAAGGAAAAGATCATGACAGATCTTAAGACTGTACGACTTGACCTCAAGTCTTAAACGCGTGCTGTATTTTTACATGAAGAATAATACGTACAGTAACAAGATGTTTTATAAAACTGTGATTTGTGGACGTTAGGTTGTCATCTCAACTGATTTATTCCTCAAGTCTCTCTTAGCTGAGATAACAACTTTAACCTAAATATCAAATAATGATTTATAGCTCACTATAATGTAGTTGTAAGTTTTTATTAATGTGTTTGTCAACAACTGTAACTTCTTCTGTGGTAAATGGAGACTGGTGTATGAACCTATAAAGATACACACTTTATAGTAGAGTAGTAGCATAGTAAAACACAGTTGCAGTATATATCTGCTTACAACTACATTGTATAGTGTTGTAAACATGTATAGTAATTATAAATGTTTAATTGAGGCATGCTCATTAAGTGTGTGGCTTTTGCCTCCTGTTTTGGTCACGTGATTTGATCAAAGCCTTTGAGTACAAAGCAAGATTACATTAACGAACTGTGAGACTGCACATTTGAGGAAGTAGCACTGCTGTAACTAAACACAAAAGACATTGTGTATCCATGACACTGTCCTCACTTCAGTGTGATATCCTCAGGCAATAACAGCTGAAGTTGATTTCCTGTGCTGAGTTTCAAGACAAAGCTATTGTTGCCGCTCCGCTGCTGACAGCCCTTGCAGATAGTTGTCACCAGAGTGAATGTTGAAGAGCCTGAATAACCTCTGATACACTCTGCATGCACACACACTTTAAAAAAAAAAAAAAGCTAATTTACAGACTGACCTTTCATCATGCCGCTGTATCCAAGATGATGTAGGTTTCCTTGAAAATCTTAAATCTTGAAGGTGTGTCAGTGATTTCCACCTGTTAATTCAGGTGATCTGATCAAATTGGAAGCAATATAAATGTACAAAATACATGAAAAAGACTGTCAGTAAATAATCACTTGTGCACAGGAACGGCTTCTGTAATTATATAATTAAAATACATATAAAAAAATGATGAAATGGAAGAATATTAAATAGTTATTTTAGTTATTCCTTTTCAAAGCATAAGGACATACAGGGTCACTGATGCATCGCAACTGAAACCAGGCCCAGCCAAAGTCATGCAGTGTTTTAGAGTCAGCAGTTTAGACCTGCATTTTAGTCCAGCCTGTGTCTCCAACAGGAAAGGACAAAAACGGCAGCGTTGGTTTAGAACTACAGATGTAAACATGACTATTTTTGAAAATTACAATGTTTAATTAATACTAGGACTGTGACAGTTAGTTTATTTGTGCCAAATCATCGGGGGGTCACGGGTTAGTGCATGCAGACTACGAGATGCCGATTGATTCACGTGATGTGACAAAGTTCACAAGTGTGAGTTTTGTCCAGATGCTTTCAGCTGTAAGCCTGTTCGTACAGGCTTACGGCAAGGCAGCTTAATTCTTAAAGTTTCAACTTCAGTATAGGAAATTAACAATTATTTAAAGAAAAGCAACATGAAAAAAAGAGTGTAAGAGAGAGAGAGTTCTGTGTAAGACCAGTACGGGTAAAGTTATTTGAATGGAAACCGATCGAACATGCTATCCACATTTGATGGTATCACCCGGATGAGCCTATCACCAGGACAAGGAGAAAACTATGCGGATCCTAACTCCTTATCTCCGCTGCTTTCGCGCTAGCTTGGCTTTGCGCTTCTACGTACTTCCGCTCTGTTTTCACTTTCCTTCAGTACTACGTCTGGGTTTGGGGTATATTCTTGGGTTTTCTCCGGCCAATCTTCACCGGTCCAATCGGCAAACAGAGGGAGTGGCTGAGAACGATGACGCTAAGGTCGTGCTCTAGTTTGTGTTCTAGTTCTGTAATGGCGGAAGAGAAAGATGTGAGTGAAGCCATTTGGTCCGTTGTGGCAATGCTGCCAAATATCCAGAAGTTAAAGCCCGAGCAAGAACAATCTTTGCTGAGTTTTATTGGTGGCAAGGATGTTGTGGCTGTCCTCCACACGAGGTTTGGGAAAAGTTAAGATTTTTCCAGCTCGCTCCGTTATTGGTAAAGGAGTTGGCTAAGGCGAACGCTCGCAATGCTAAGCCGACGTCACGACTAAACGTTAGCGATTGGTTATCCAGAGTGGCTCTGGATAGAGCCATTAGTTTTAAACTTTAACAGAGTAACCGCTTTCAAGGAAGTTAACACTTGTCAATGGAGAGTGGCCAGACTCTCTGTACAAATGAAATATACGAGAGTCTGTTAGGACCAGGCTATTTTCACGCAGCGTTGAGACGCAAAAGCAGAACTGTACCGAATTTGCACCAAACTGTGACTTCTAAACCAGAGTATGAACAGAATGGTGACTTCTCTTTACCGTTACAGCCCTAACTTGCCCACACTCGCTATTTATTTTTTTTAATTGAAAAAAATAGCAGCTGTATCACTCACTGCCTGCAGGTGGCCCAAGGGTTTACTTTTTTTTGCCTGTAGGTGAAAGCATTCCAACTGCTGTCTGCTTATTGACAGGTTGTATATTAGATAAGATTAGCTTTGTCATGCAATACTCTCGTGGGTTTGTCTAACATGGTTTGTATGCACGTTTTAGCCGTACACAGCAGCTGTGTTCCAGTGCCCCAACAAGGCAACTGGGTGCTGTAAAAGCCTCCAGCAGCAGCAGCAGCAGCAGAAGACGCAGCTTTAGTTTGCTGCTTTAGCTTGCCTACTTGCCGCCCACCATAGTTCAGATGCCTGTTTGACTCATCCCTCCAGAGCTTTTAAACAGCAGCACCAACCTCCCCCCCCCTCCCGTCATATTCTACTAATGGCAGCATCCTCATGCTGAAGATGAGCAGACTCGGACCTCATTTCCTCTCATTTGGACCGAGACGTGGTGAGAGAAGTATTTTGATCATAGTGTGCACAAAGCTGAAGGCAGCGGCCATAGACTAAGGAGAATCCATTTAGGCGGTTTCGACCAAGCTCAAGGTGTGGTCACAATGGCTCTGTGTCATGTTTATTTCAACGGAGTTCAAGCATTGTCTTGCTTCGGTGGACCTGTAGGTCAGAGTTCACTTTTGATCAATTTTGACCCTACGGATGTGCTCAATCAGCAGATAGACTGACACTGATTTGCTGTTTGGAAATAGTCATTATACTAGAGATGTGCCATCACCTTGTCAAGAATAATATCACTCAACTAGACTGCATCACAGTCACACAGATCAGTTTGTGATCTTCCTGCCCAATATGTATTTATTACCCATTTTACCCTATATTACCTTATCTTTAAAACCCCTTTTGGTCTTTCACAAATATGTGCTCATTCATGTGTAATTACTTCACCAACTAATCTTAGTATTCTCATACGTGTAGAATCTGCCATTCAGAATCATTCAAAATACATAGAGCGAGTCGCTTGAATGGTGGCGGCCATGTTGCGCCGCCATCTTTAAAACACATTAGCCAAAGAGGGACATACCTCTGCCTTTCTTACTTTTACACTCAGTGGCACTGTGACGACTGCCAGGGGGAGATTACTTGCTACTGCCGGCAGATTTGAAAGCCTGTAGAAGATGGAGGATCACACCTATTCTCGAGGACATGTAACGGAGTCGCCAAGGAAGCAAAAGAAGAGAATTAAAATGACATTGCGACCAAAGTTAATATTGAAGTGGCTAGAACAGTTGTGGGTAAACGATGGAGATACTAAGAGCTAGTTTTGAGTTTGGCCACCGTGGGAGTTAAAACGCGCTCGGAATGGTAAGGCCTTTAAAGTAATATTCAGTTGGTTGTCATATACTGTTTCACTGCTAGATGGGAGAAATTTGTTTTCTGTTACACGAGAAGATTGGCTTTGTAGGGTTGTGTGTTTGCAAGTTAAGATGAGATAAGAAAACCTTTTTGTCCCACAGTGGGGAAATTGTGGTTTGCAACAGCAAAGACAAGAGCAGAGATAGATAAGTGAGATAAGTTAAGACATAAGTGGAGTCTCCCATGTTAGAATGAAATATGTATCATGAACACACCGCTGCTTTTTGACCATAACTTTGACTTTAACAAGAACTGTTTGTGTGTGCGCCTGCTTGTTGAGTTGTTTACCTGTACCATAGCGTGCTTGCCTGTTGTAAGGCAGGAATTACACAGAGAGCTAGTGAAACAGCAGGAGGCCAGAGGATCCAGGAGAAATGGTCATAAACCGGTGCCATTAACTGCAGCTTTCAATCTTTTGCTTAATGTTTTTCTGTTCGCAGCACAAGTTCCTGCTTTTTTTACCTTGTTCACCTCCCACACTTTTGATTTGTAACCGACTTCAGTAATAGGCTGTTGAGTAAGCCTGTGAGCTATTCATGTGCCACTTTTGTGTTTCTGATCAGCGAGAATTGAATTGCATTAGCAATAAGGCAAACGATAAGGTAAAAGTGAAGACCGAGAACATCCTTTTCAATTTTTCTTTGGTTGTAATGAAAGGTGTACCCTGACCCCCAATTTCCACAGGATGCGTAATGGCTGTGGGTCGGCTGCGCTGCATGACGGCTCCGTGCTCCGCTGTCTGTCAATACTCATCAGGTCCAGATTTGTTGCGGAACGGCTGCGGCCATGACTGACAGTTGAAGTCTTGAGGACCCACGAGATCTCGCAAATTCATGTAGAATAGAACCACAAAAACAATCCTTTGGAAATTGGGGGTAATGAGAGCAATGCTGTGTGTAGTCGAAAATCTAGGTTTGTATGCCTGTAACAGCAGATGTAAAGCCTTCAGTTTTGCAGCTCCATATATAGCTTACTTTAACATCTATAGCCCCCAAGGTGTCTTTTAAACCACTTGCATTGTTTGAGTGGGTTGTTACTAGAACAGCAGTACTTTCAATGGGTGTTTAAAAGGGGACAGGATTTCCTCTGGGCCGCCTGCAGAATGCACCACACCCCTGGAGCAACAATAACGTTTTTCTCACACAGGCTTTGCTATTCTGTTTGTAAGTGCGTTAGACTCAATAGGGTTATTAGCAGCATCTTGTAGGCCTATTCATTGTGTAAATATACAAAGGGTTCTAGCAGACAGGTTATAAAATGTATGGATTTGGGTGCCAGACAGTGCAAGTAATGCGCTTGACCTTCTGAAATTCTAGCTCAAATACTTATCTTATGTATGCGTCCGCCCACCTGCTGAGCCCCTGTTGAACTTTTATGATGTCGCCCACACAGGCTTGGCGTGTCAATGAATGGGTTATTTTGGGGTCAGTAGAGTGTTTGTTACCACTCGATAATGTTTCTTTTTTCAGATTATGCCTCATACATGTAGAGTAAATAAAGTACTCTAAGAAGACATTGTGCCATTAAAAGGTCCCATGGCATGAAAATGGCATCAACATTTCACTTTATAAAGTTTTTTAACTTTAATATAAATTCCCCCAGCCTGCCTATGGTCCCCCAGTGGCTACAGTACAAATGGCTATAGGTGTAAACCCGAGCCTTGGGTATCCTGCTCTGCCTTTTGAGGAAATGAAAGCTCAGATGGGTCGATCTGAAATCTGAGGTAACTTTGCTCCTTATGATGTCATAAGGAGCAAGCTTACCTCCCCTTTATTTGCTTTGCCTACCCAGAGAATTTGGCCAACCCATGAGAGAGAGAGAGAGACATCATGGCTTTCAAACGCAAAGTGGCAGTTGGTCAAGGCCATACCCCCACCACTACCAAGCAGGAAAGAAGACAAAAACGAAGTTAAAATATTGCCTTTGAATCTGTTTTTTAAAGTGTGGGGTTTCTTAATTATTACTGACATCTTATAGCAGTACCATTTTTAAGACAGCATTCAGACTGAAAACGGTGTCTTTTGCTGTTAACTTGTAAAGAAGTAAATGTGTTTAACCTCTGAGACAATTGCCAGGTAAACTTCATGTTACAAAGTAATTACCCAGGAATGTGTGTTTGTACAAACTTGATTGGCCAATGCAGTGCTCGCTGCAGGATGTCGCTGCAAAAACCTAGTTTATCTGCCTTCATTCTTGCAATCGTTGACATGGAGAAAGGTGTTTTTTCATGCAATGCTATTGTCTCTGCACAATATAACAACATCCATATAATCTGTTTACAAATACAATGTGTGAATGCAGCATGGAGTGTAGGAAAGCTTATCTGCCATCCCAAAAGACCTCTATACATCATCCAAGTGTACTAAAACCCCTCTAATTTTCCAAATGAACACCTCACATCGCCTGCCGCCTCTCGCTTTATAGTCCAACTTTCTTTGCCCAAGACCTTTGATCAGCAGAAGCCTGAGTGATGCGATGCTGTTCTGCTTACTCAGGTAGAAATTCACCTTGAGGACCTGCTTTAACTGAATGGCGTCCCTCCAGAGTGGCTACACCATTGGCGCATGTTCCTGCTCGGAGTACTGGCCTTCACACTCGAGTTTTAGCAGAGCTCTGCTCATGACTCAGAGCGAGACATGAGTCCATTTGACTCCTTGTCTGATCAATGATGGATGAGTAGAGTAGAACATCAGTGTGCATACTTAGATATTCAAAGATCCTAGCCAAAGATTAGAGATGAAGGAAGGCTTCAGGTTATTGTTAAGTAAAGAAGGCTTTGACATACTGGGTCTTAAAAGCATCAGAAATTTGATATCATTGTCATACTTGCGTTGGATAGATTCAGTAATTGGCATGATTGATTTAGGCCTTACTATCTGTTCTTGAGTGTAAAAGCCCACGAAAAAATATTATTATACCACAGTATTGTTTGATCATTGTTAGATTTTTTTTAGTTTACATAAAAACATGATGTATAAAATAAATATATGAATTTGTTAACAATTATTTGAATAGCTTAGTATTGTATGCACTAAGGGTGTGACGAGATCTCGTAACATTTTGCAGTGTTTGCACGTCCTTTACTGCATATAATTCATTAAAATAGTAAAAAAAAAAGTTAAATAACATTCATCATTAATAGTTGATTTCAAAATGCACCTAAATTGTTTTGCATTTTGTGATTTTTCAGTTGAATAAAAAAACTATTTTCCATTCATATATTTCATCGAGGATTTCTTAAATTTTTTTTTAAAAATCTCGTCTTGTTCTCGTGAACCCAATCTCGTGATGTGTCTCGTCTCGTGGAGTAAGCGTCTCGTCACACCCCTAGTATGCACCATAAAAAGGTGTGTTTATGTGAATAGGCTTTGTCCAACCTACACATTATTTAGGCCCAGTTTAATATGCAATTATTTTTTATAGAATATATGTAGTAGGGGGTCCCTGCACCTTTTCTGTCAACTAAGGGGCCTTGGCCTGAAACATGTTGAACAACCCTCCTTTATTTGCATTTTATTTGCTGTGTTGCATTAAATTGTGATAGATGATTCCCAACTCCTGTGTTACATGTTACGGACCAGTTCTGGGGCTACTGAGTTGTGAGGAATCAAATGATTCTGCAAAAAAGTTGTACATTAGGCTATTATAGCAGTAATTACCTTGAACTTGCCATGGTCTGATCTCGGCTTAGCTACTCAATCTGTGCATGATGTTGTCTTATTTTTCAGAGAATTCATAAGGGCTCAACAGTTTCTTCACATGAAGTAGAGGAAATAAAAGGCCTAATCTGTGTTCAAACATTCAAACTGCAAAAAAAGGGTTGAGACTCCATGTCATAGATCACGTGGTAAACCCAATATTCAGTGTTTTTGTGTGTTTGTTGAATGACGAATTAAAGTGAAAACCTCATCAACAACCTCTATCTGCAGGTGCCCTTACAGTTGGTCTAGTCCGACAATGTCAGACCATCCACGGAAGAGACCGGACCTGTATTCCACCTCGACTGCCCCCAGAGTGGGTCACCACACTTTTCTTCATCATCATGGGCATTATCTCCCTCACAGTCACCTGTGGACTGCTCGTGGCATCACACTGGCGCCGAGAAGCCACCAAATACGCCCGATGGATCGCCTTTACTGGCAGTAAGTGAACCAGACCATGACATTCACGCTGAATGAAATAATTTTGCTTTACTGGACTTGCCATCTACACAATTCCCCCTGGAGCTATCTCACCTTCTTCTCTGTCTCATCTGTCATGACATAACTCATAGTCACCTTTACAATATTAGTATTCTCATGAACATAGTCTCTTTAGGGAAGGAAATAATAAAAGGAGAAGTGATTAGCTTGAATCGTTGGCCCTCTTATGCACTGCTAATTTGGATGTGTAGAGAATGTGTGTGTGTCATCAGTGTGTCCAAGGCTTTATACAGGACCTTTTGTGTGTTTCTGAGAGTGACGTGTGTGTGTGTGTGTGTGTGTGTGTGTGTGTGTGTGTGTGTGTGTGTGTGTGTGTGTGTGTGTGTGTGTGTGTGTGTGTGTGTGTGTGTGTGTGTGTGTGTGTGTGTGTGTGTGTGTGTGTGTGTGTGTGTGTGTGTGTGTGTGTGTGTGTGTGTGTGTGTGTGTGTGTGTGTGTGTGTGTGTGTGTGTGTGTGTGTGTGTGTGTGTGTGTGTGTGTGTGTGTGTGTGTGTGTGTGTGTGTGTATTCATGAGTTTTTTTGCATATTCTGTGCATGCTTAACGACGACTCTTGCTCCCTGAAGCTGATTTATTGAGTAATGCAGCTCCTCTGATACCAGAGTGGGTGGCTTATGTGCCATAGTGTTTCTCTAGTGTTTTCTCTCCCTTTAGCATTGAACATCGCCACTCTTTATTTTATTTTTTTTAGATGCCCTTCCAGCACTTGATAATAACCCGTCATCGTAAGGCTGTGTGGGAGGGCGGAGTTTGAGTGGGTTGTTAGTTAAGGGAATAGACGGCATAAAGCACACTTGTACAGATGGAGCAGTGGCCTGTGAAGCCACAATGCTCTGTATTATTGTTTGTGAGCAGGGTGCATTTTTCAGGACACTGGCTTTTTTGTTCTGCAGATTTGAACAAACACCCTGTGCAAACACCCTGTGTTTTTTTGCCTGCCAGTCTAAATGCAGATTTGTTATTAGGTTTTGTTTTGTTTCCTAATTCCCGATGAATCACCACTTTCTCCACAAACTTGTCTGTCTGTCCGGTAAGCACAAATCTGTGTTGGCTAAATTGGATGGTGTTGACTCATTGTACAACCATCACACTTGAAGGAAAGGAAGGCAGTTGCCATGGAAACATTGAGAATTTGTCACACTTGTCCCCTTGTTTAGCTTCTTTTGGCCATATTTGACAAGAGGTATGTTGTTGTTATTCTTTTTAATGAGTTTAAATCACAATTATCACTTTAAATCAGAAAATATGATGGGGGGTTGTTGGCTTGGTTTGTTTGTAAAATGATTGTGTTTTAGGACCACCATTAGCTCACACTGGAGTGACTGATTGTCTTACTGGGATCCTCTTGAGCCTGGTGGAAGTGTAGGATGAAAAGAGGGGACATGGAAATGAGCCTTTTTTTTTCAAAACCTCTCTGTTGATGGCCGTGTAGGGTACAAGTTAAATGAGGAAATGGGTGGGAGCTCAAATGAGTTGAGTGAAAAAATCATGTTTGTACAGGAAAAGAGCCAATGTAAAGACACAAATGGAGATGGAGGGACGAAGAATAAAGTGAAATTGGTTGTAAGGAGATGGAGTGGTGCATTCAGGGCAACCAGGTGTTGAAGGTTGAGAGAAGGTGGGCAGTCTGTAGTGTAACTGGGTTGAGGCCTCCGGCACCTGAATGGACAGCTTTGTATGACCTGCACAGACCTGGCTCTGTGTTGCTGCACACACACACACACACACACACACACACACACACACACACACACACACACACAAGCAGTGTTTCCCAAGGTGTGAGGGTCATCTGTGGGGGTGAAGTGGGAGGGGGTAATATGCAGTTTACTATCACATAAGAAATAGAAAAGAAGCAAATCCTCATATTTGAGGAACTGGAACTAGAGAATGTTAAACATTTTGCATGAAAAAAGGACAATCAATTATCAAAATAGTTGCAAGTTAATTTTCTGTTTTAACTAAATGAATAATAGACTCATAGTTACAGGTATATTATTTAAGTGCAGATGTAATGTCTGTACTAGACATTAGTGCTTATAGGGCATTAGTTTATCAGCTAAGATGCTGTAGTTCACCAGCAGCAGGCGAACAAGTGTGCCATCAGTTTAGGCACCAAAGAGAAGCAGTGGACCATGAGGTGCACTTCAATTAACTCACTGTCAAAGCTTGCAGGAATAATGCTGAGCTGTATATTTCTGGCTCCACTTTAGCTTACCTTAGCCTGTATCCTTTAGCAATCATACTGCCCCTCATAGAGAAACACGCGACATTAATCGCATTAATGTTATAGTTAACTTCAAATAAATCACCCTTTTTTATTTCTTTTTGTCCCTTTATTTTTTTTTCTCATTTTAATGTTCATATCAATGGAAAAGTAGATCAGGTTGCTTTCCAAATGTTTTTTTTATTGAAAAAACATATGTAGGCTTTGTTCACAAGGAGGTCATTCAAACTTGGATAATTTGCATCAACTGTCCATCAATAAAAGGGTGAAAAAATTGGTAATTTGCATCAGAGTGTGGGTCATTTCAGACTGGACATCCTGCAATGATAACTCTGTTCACAATGACAAAACCGACAGATCACTTTGGTCTTGTCAATGGAACCATTTGGAATCTTATTGCCATTTATTTCAGCGTCTGGTGCTCGCCATCCACTCAAAACGTAACGTTACTACTATTTGGCCAGCTTGCAAGCCGAAACAAGTGTGTGGCGTGCCTGTTGTTTTTCGGTCTAGCTAGATCCGGTTATGGTGTTGTAGTTTTTCTAACATACATAACATAGTTGCTGCATAACATGACAAAACTGGAAAAAAGGCAACATCAATGTGCTTTTGAGACCTGGAAAAGTCACATCTCTGCTAATTGGAAAGAGAGTGTGAAAGCTAAAAATGGCTTCATGTACTGTCAAATGGATGACACACTGTTCAGGTAACCAAAATTATTTCACTCAGCCTCAGTTAACTTTAAATAGCTGTCATATCTAGTATTAAAATACTTGTAATTCTGCTTTAAACTAAGATAGTTCAACTTTAGAGTTTATGTAGCGCACACAGTAGCATATCACATCATGTCACATTTCCCCATCCCCACCATTCTAAGACATGATTCCAGGAAGAGATTTTGATCCGACTGTGCTCTTTGAATGCAACAATAGTTATTTTTAAGTACATGAAGCCATTCCACAAGTTCTGCACAGCCATTGATCTGTGTTTGACAAAAGTCTCACAGTTTGCTTGGCTAATTTAACGTCGCTGTGTGTTACATAAATGTATTGAGAGCTGGATGAAAATCTTCACTAATATGGCTGTAATGATACACCTTATTCTTGGTGGTTAGGGTAACATACGATTACGACACTGTTCAACACGCTCAGTTATTTTTTAGTATGATTGTTTTGACCACGGTTCACAACTCTGGGCTAACCCACAAGTTCTTCAGTAACATTAACTGTATAGATAGAGGACTAATCTAATGGTAATTTAGCTAGCTAGCACACGCCTGTCTGTCTGCCTCAGTCTCCCGGCACTGCAATACTTCAGTCGGGATGAGAGCTGACAACAGCCCCGGCCTGGAGACACATCCACAGTCAGTCCCCAGCCAGCTAGCAACCATCTTCTACCATTACAGCCACGCCAAGACCCGCCCTTCAATAGCATTCACACACTACTATTGGCCAGGTCCTATCCCCTGACCACTGTGGCAGGTGGTCAAAAAAGTTAACTTTATGCCCTGCACCTGAGTCAGAATAGCAGCCATTTGTAACGTTACACCTCTGGTAGCGTTACCGGTGTGTTTCATATCACATGTAATTACAGCCCTACTAATAACATTTTAAGGAAATGGAAAAAAGGGAGCTCTTCTAATTAGTGATAACTTTGTTATCCGATCACAGACACCTACTTTCTGGACAGTACGATAAGTCATGACTTCACCCCTGACTTCTGCTTTGCTTTGCAGCTGTAAACGTGCAGAACATCACAAAATGTATTAGAGCGGTAATGTTCCTTTTTTTTGCATTGCACATGCATAGTTGGGAAAAGCCAATTTAAAAAATCTGATTAAAGGGGAACTCACTGATTTTACACATCAAAGTGTGTTTTCATGTGCTGGGGAGGAGGGGGGGTTAGTGGTTGGAGTTAAAAGAAGGCAGCTTACAACACCTCTAGCCAATCTTCATCTCAGCTTGCTAGCATCTGCAACTGCTCCATCGATTTTAATCATCTGTCAATTTTGTTTAATTGTGAATCTGACATGTTATAGGAGTGCATTGCTAAATCAGAGCACTACTCTTTTAAATTAGGTTTCTCTAATTCATGGGTCTTCAATGTTTTTTAGGCCAAGGATCCCTTAGCAGTGACCCCCTATTACATAGCCTGTATATAGCCTATATATTTGTGTCTTTACATTGATAATTGAGTTACTTATTGTACTGGGCCAGATTTATACATCATATGTTTTTGTTTTGTTTTTTCATATTTTTTAAATATACATGTGGAAGCACAGTGAATCTTTAAGCTCAAATATATCTGTGAATGGCTTTGCCTTCCTTATAATTTGTTGTAAAAATGCTAATGTATTTTCTTTTTAACTTTCAAATTCCATAATTTGGCAGCCCTTCTGCAGTGACTCTGAGGACCCCCTACGGGTCACGGACCCCCTGTTGAAGACCTTTGCTCTAATCCAATACCATTCTTGACGAAATCAGGTGCAGAAAGCTGACTATAAGCCAGTTACTAAATTGCAAATATAAGCACTGAGTGACACAGTTTAGCTGCAACTTGTGAACTGATTCCAGTAGTGTCAGTGTTTGACCAGTGTAGACAGAAAGTCTATGAAACTTGTTTTTTAACTTCTCTAAGGGGGACAAAATACAAAAAGATGAAAGCTGGTTGTTGTTGCTGGTGGAGCTTCCTTCAGCTCTACTGGTGTTCTTCTCTTTAAAAAAAAAATCAATGAACTAAATCTGTTTCCGTGGGCCACAGTTAAAACAAAAACAACCTAGATGCACAGTCGGTTTGTAATCGTACATCAGACGAAAGGTTTCTATCAGTAAATTAAAGCTCTTGAATCTAGTGGTAGCTGTAGGAAACTACAACATCATCAGCATATGTGTTGCTTCCTCCAGTCTGTCATGTTTGTCTTGACTTTAATGTAGAAAAGTCTATTTCAGGATTTAACTTGCAGCCGCTAAATGGCTGGATGTTGTTGTTGTTGTTGTTTAGAAAGCCATAAATCCGATCACTGATTTTCTGAGTTTGTTCTAAAGAGCTTTTTTTTATATACATTAATTGAAACAAATCAAGTGGTGTCAGAAATATTGTAAATCAAAACAAACAAACAAATAATAGAAATACTGTACATCTGTGGTGAGATCAAGGATAGTACTTGATAAGGATTCAGTTTTAGCCACAAATAATTGCCTAAAGCCACACAATAGCATGCCTTTACTAACTTAAGGGCTGACATTAAATCATCTACCAGAGGAATGCTTTTTTAGAGATTTGCCAAAACATTTGACTGCCGACGAATGCTGCCTACAGGTAATATCAGAAGTATTGTAATTTAAAGGTAGAAATACATAAACAACCCAACAGAATGACAAATTCTTTTGAGTTTTCAGTACCGAGATATAGACCTTCCAAATAACTGCAGCATGTATGTGTGTGTATCTCTTTTACAAACCCAGCTTGAACATTTAAATATCTTGTCTTTGTAGTGTATTCAGTTTAATATATGTTGAAAAAGGATTTGCAAATCATTGTACTGTAACCCTAACCCAACTTCATTGGAATTTTGGTTTGTTAATTGTGTGTACATGTGAGGTTTTGTATACAGTACATGGTGTATTTATAAGGTCATGTTTAAGATTATTTCTGGCCTCTTTTAACATTATTCATTGGTAGATGTGGACAGGAAACATCAACATTTCAACATATTAATAGGGTTGTTGTAGAGTTTGGGCCAAACACATATCTCATGTAAGTACACAGTAATGCTGGCTGCATTTTAAATTCCTTGTGTAATTGCTTTCTCAGAGCTATTTGAAAGGCACTATTGGTGGTCGCTAATGAACTTTCTAAAATCTAATTCAATTTGAGCAGACTGTGCTTGAGTGAGTTCATGCATGTTCAAATGCTTAATTTTCTGAACCTTCTGTGGAGAACAAAGGCTAAAACGATGACTGAGGTCGGATCTTCTTTTGTGTCCCATCTTTTATTTCTATTCTAATGTGAGGTGTCTGTCCAGAATCATACGATATTTTATGTTTAAGTGTACAGTAGGTTAACCTTTGCTCTCTCACTCCTTCCTTCCAGTGATCCTGTTCTGCATGGCGGCGCTCATCTTTCCCATAGGCTTCTATATTAACGAGGTGGGAGGCCAGCCATACAAGCTGCCCAACAACACAGTGGTCGGCTCCTCGTACGTGCTGTTTGTCCTCTCCATCTTCTTCACCATAGTGGGACTTCTGTTTGCAGGCAAAGTTTGCCTCCCAGGCTGAGGACTCGACCATGCTCGCCTCTGGACCAACACAAGAGGCTCTGAACATGTTATGGGATTTACACAAACACACAATGACTGAAAATCAAAAACAACAAACTCTGACCAGAAGCCTGAAACAGGGAAGTCTTTGATTATGTGTCAAGGGGCCGCAGCACCGCAGAGTAACCTAACGACTAAAAAATGACAACAAACAAAACACTAAGAGGGGAGACATGGGCACAAAGGGGTGAGAAAACGGACAGCCGAGGTTGTCCCAGCACCGTGCCACTGTTGATTTTAAATATGGCTGTCTCTGTTGTTCTGTTGGAAAAAGGGTGCTTAATCTGCTGCTGTCAAGGCAACTGCGGCCACAATGCTGGTGCACATTTTTTGAGGACCACTTCAGCCACTCCCTTGACCCCCAGCCACCCTCAGCACACATCTGCACTGCTCCTGTTGCTATTTTTGCTCCTCTTAGCTATTTCAGTTGTGTGTTTTTCTGTTATACATGTTGTGTTCTTTTTTGTTTAGTTTTTTTTTCTTCCAACCCACGCAGCCTTTTCGCTGAAGTAGCTTAAGTGTAATTGAGTTTCACTTAACCGAATCCTTGAGGGCAACTTGGGGCTTTTCTGCCAGCTTGGCTTTAGAGCGGTGTATTTTTTGCCTGTCACTTCACAAGGCCCCAGGTGTGTGGCAGGGGAGAGCAGCTGTGAGCACAGCTGTGTGGGCCAGCTCACGGGCTGCTGTGGACAAGAGGAAGGTGCAGGTGTGCCGCGCTCCAACCAGCTGCAGCTCAGGATCAGGGAGCAACGAGGGGGGACCTCCCTGGGCAGCAGAACAGGAAGTCAAGTACTATAAAGGAGAATGCCACTCAATGTAAGACCGTGCATTATACCATTTAATTGCTAAGCTAAACCCATGACACTGATACACATCTTTTGCCAATAACTAGAAGACTGAATTTAGAGAATAATCATCTAAACATTAACACACCTCTTGTTTTTGTAGTACTAATTCTGTTCAGTACAGCCACAAGCACCGTGGCCATTTCAAAGTATTTTTCAAAGGTGTTACATCACTGTGGTGTTATATATTTGATGACGTTGAGATTAACCCATCTATTACTTATTATAGCAGACAGTATTGACTTTTTAGTAAAAGCTGAAGTTACGTTAAGGTGTGAAATTAGCATGTGAATGCTAATAATCGGTGGTATTCTCCTTTAATGTTGAACGGGAAAGAAACGAGCCAGGGGATATTTATGTCTTGCTTTGTACAAAAGTGGAGGCGCAGGGACTGCAGGTCAGGTGCATGCATGGGGCTGTGCCTCAGTGTGCTGCTTTTGAGGCCTGTGAATGCAAAACACACACACACACACACACAAATCTCTAATATCTCAGAAATTAGTTAAGTTGATTCATAAATACTCAAAGTCCATTTACAGTTGAACTTAACAGAGCCATCCCTCAACTAAATTGTTTTCTAGTTTCTCAAAACCTGTTATTAACCCACACATTTACAATTATCAAAATAAGTGCTCCTAATATATATAGAAAAAAAGAAACACATTTAAGCTTGTACTTTACATGTTTACACCCATTTAACAATTTGGGGAGCATACAACCTACTGACACGAAGTGTGTGTGTGTGTGGCACTGTCGCAAAAGTCTTATAGTTTTGTATTTCTGTTTCCTGCTCAGCTTTTCTTCCTCTCCATCTGATGTATACTGCTAACTACACTCTGCAGTCAGTACCCTCCCTGTCTTGGTTGGTTCAGTATTGTGCCATGACCTGTTTTTGTTTAACAATGTACAGACACACAAAAGGCAGGATTTCTGTATTAGAAGGCACTGTGCATTCAACAGTATAGGTAACAGAAATAGAAGCACCACAAATGTATAAAAAAGAGAACTTCTTACCTCATTGTTTTTGTTTCTGCTATTATTTTCTAATGGTGGCAATGTGTGCCCTCTAATTTGTCTCTTGCCTTGATCGGATGTCTTCACATGAAGCCTATGATCATAGGAAATTATTTATCACTGAATAAAAAAGGAAAAAATGTGTGTGTGACTATGACGCAATCTTTATGGTTTATTGTGCTTATATAAGGGTATTTTTAGTGTGAATCTAATCAATAGCTGAGATGATGGCCAAAAGAAAGATCATTTAATCAAGAGAGATTGTCCATAACCTATTCATCTTAAAAGAAACATGCTCTACAGGATGTGACCCAAATGTCCTATTCATTAAATCTGAAAACAACTATTCCAAGGGCAGCCACCCAGGATGCATCAGTTCAAGGCCTATGTCTGTTCCCAGAGTGCATCTGTTAAATGCTGTTAAGTGGCCTTGAAATCTATCTTTAAAATGGTTATTGTCTGGGCTAAATGGTCCATTTAAGTCAGTCATTTTGAGGCTTTTAATTTGCAAAGTAAACATTTCCTTCAGAATAACATCTTAGTTTTTAAGACAACTGATCATGTGCATCACCATCTGCAGCAACGGAAGCTCTGAGTCTGCATTAAAGCGTTTATTTTGAAAACCTTTCTAGAGGCCGTGCAGTGGTTGCACCTTTTATGTAAACCTTGCTCAATTGCCAAAATTATTTTATTTATTATTGAAAGACTGGTGGCAGCTACTGGCTTTGCTTTTGATGGCAACTCTACCTTCAAACTCAAGAATATGTTACGTTTTGACTGTAAAGTAATCGCTTAATAGAGCTTATTTGCCAAGAGTTAAGATTAATACCAATGTGAGAGTAGTACCAATCACACCCCCACCCCCTTCTTAGTTATTTTTCTGCAGCATTAGCCCTTCAGTTTATGGATTCTCTTAATAGATATGTACACCCCTCATTCCTTCACTAACAATACACTACAACAGTTCAAACTATGGATTCCTCAAGGGAACAGATTTATCACACTTTACACAAAAATGCACAGTGAGATCTGTAAGCGAGTGTTTAGTTCTCAGCACTATCGTGAATTGGGATTTATATTCACGTCTGTCTTGCATTCAGCTGGACGGGTCACTTTCATTTCCTTGTCATTTTCTCACTGCCAGTGTGCAGCTGAAGATCAGACAGCACGACTCCTCTCAGGACTGCACCTGCATTAGCCTCTCAGTGACTTGCAGCGCGGAGATGAGCATGAGTAGTGTTTCCATTTAGGATTTCAAGGTCACAGTATTTTGGCTTAGTGGATCACATCAGTCCAAACAGCAATGCACTAATGATCTCAACTGTCATAAAGTCTCCTTGCATATGATTTTTTTCTTTAAATAGTACTGTGTGAAGTTTTACCTATTAAGGCATCAAAATCTGGTTTATTATCAAGTAGGGTTTTACATATAGGGGAATTGCCTTTTGTTAATTAATATTAAATATTAAATATAAACCCAAACTTTTAATGCAGCATTAAGGTTTTCTATTGAGAAGTTACAAGCAGTCTTATTGTATGACAAATGACAAAGTGCTTCTCATCTCTACCTATTATATATATATATATATATATATATATATATATATATATATATATATATATATATATATATATATATATGCATGAGCAGAATATACATTTGTTTTAGTTTTACTTAATACCCTTGACCAGCAGGGGTTTTTTTGTTAGCTTTTACCCAAACCTCCATATTATATTTTATCTAGCCCTGCATATGTACTAGGAGGAGTCACTCACACACAGGTGCTTAATAGTGAGTTATTGGAGGACAGATCCACACTGGCAGATCCCAGAACAGTTCTTTTTAGAGTGCAGATGGAGATGAGCCGTTTTTTCACCCAAAATGCTTGGTTATAACTAACCAGTAGATTTGCTAAGAAAGTAACGTGCCAGTAAAAATGAAGTAGATAATGAGCTATAAAAACGTCCACAGTGTCCCTTTTTTATTATGCATTAAAATAAGCATTTGCAAGCACACTATGTTGGATGGTAATAAACTGGACAGATAAGTGCTTCACTATCAAACTTCAACTAGGTTTAATTAAGAAAGTTCTCAGTTTTACAAGGATGTCCAACTGCAGTGCATTACAATGAATTGTTGCAATACGACTGCTATTGGCTGATTTTTTTCTGTGCAAATGTTACTCTCAACTGCTGGGAGCTTAATTTGTCTAATGAGACATTATCAAGCAATGATCCCTTTCTAATATTGTGGAAATGTCTGTCGTTCAAAAAGAGTCTGCCATCTGGACTCTTGCTCTAGTTTTTATAAGACAATAAGAAGACAATAAAAGAGAATTCAAGAAGAAGCAGAAGAACTGCTCTGGCGGACTAAGAGACAAATATATACTATATGTGTGCAATTTTTTGGCATTTCCAGCCAAGAAACTTCTTTTTCTCAGCGCCAATTATTTATATTAAGCAGATTTACCCAAATAAATCTTCTGATAAAAGCTGCTGTGTTGTCATTTGCTGTACCACATCTCTGCCAGCTGCTATTGGAATTGAAGACGAAAATATCTTGAACTCAATAGCCTATGTGATAGAAATGACTCTGTTAGGTGCCTTAACATGACAGTGAGTCGTGTGGGTGCAAGAAGCGATGAGAGAATTTGTTTTCCTATATTTTACAAGCAAATGTGTGTATGAACCCTGTGTTCATGCTTTACAGTGGTGTCTCTCTGCCTGCTGAGACAGATTATTGTGTCAGCATGCTGCCAAGCGCACTTAGATGGAAATATGGCTGCCATCTGTTCTCTAGTCAGAGGCTGCTCTAGTTTTCTGTGCTCCACCTATCTATCTATCTATTTGTCTATGTTAAGAAATAACTTTAGGAATCCTACAACAATTTACAAAGCAACCCTTCAAAAACTCAGACATTTTTATGACATAAAAATACACTGCTTTGAATTATTATTTGTCTACTGTGTTTTGTTTTCACAGAAACATAAATTAACTGGTTAGACATTCTTAAAAGTTTGTCTAAATTGTACTTATTTTCGCTTATTTAAAAAAACTATGACTATAAGTATCTGCTGGACACAGGATGTATCCTACCTGTGTGTATGCACAAGAAATTACGAGTTTCTACATCACACTAGTTTTACAAGTTACGTGCACTGGAACTGGATTGTCTCCAAACTAAATCACATTCTACACATTCTTTATAGGTCCAAACTCCAAAACATTGTTTTTCTTGTATGTTAAGAAAAGGATATTTTGCATCATGCTGATATTGTTTACTGTTTTCGAAAGCATTCCTTTTAATTACCCAGTTTATTGGATGCAGCATCACACAGCCACATCTACAGTATTATCTTCTGTTTTAGAAAAGGTCTATGTAAGCAGTATACTCACTGCATTCAAAGTGATGTGAGACACGCTGGTCTGAGGGCTCTGAGATGCTTCGCTGGTGCTAACTTTAGCTGCCTTCAGTATTGATCGGTCAGTAGGTGGGAGATAGAGGCCCGGCAAAGGATGCAGATGTTTCCTCCCAGACGGATGTCTGTCTGCTTCTCGTCAGCATCCGTCACACAGCAGATCTGCTGCTGAGGCGAGAAACACAGAATAAAGACAGGAAAATTAAGTTTGAGGAGAATAATCCCATTAAGACAAATTAATGCAATCTATTTGATTACAATGTGAGCAGTGCTATCACTGTTTGGGAAAACATGATTTTTTTAATGTGTGTTTGCAGACATCAGGGTTGGCATTGATTCATTTTTGTTTGATTGAATTTAGTTTTTAAAATGTTAGTAATTATGTTCACTTCTTTTAAGTTCTTATTTTAATATTATTAGTCAAGGATATTTTCTGAAAAGAATTAATGATGGAGATGGACTTTCTTTTTACATCTGTGTATGAACAAACATAAAATTATTGTCACAAGAGAGATAATATCACAATGTATAGTATTCATTAACAGCAACCTTTTAACACCTTGTCTTCATCTTACTGTATTGTTAAAGCTACATCAATCCATATGTTCTGTACTTGCAATGGATCAAATAAGGTTTAACAATGTTTAATGTGAAAGGGTGATGAACCCACAGGCAATTATCTCCAACTCTCCTCAGCTTTGCAGTGTTTTAGTATCTTTCAACTCTTGTTTTGGTTTTGTTACCTGTCCAGCACCAAACTGCAAACAGACCAAGTTAGCGACTAGCTGGTGACCATAGTGGATGATTTACAGCTTCTTCCACCACCCCCCATTCACCCCAGCTGCTTTAAAGTTCCCATATTATAAAAATAATGACTTTTTCTGGGATTTGTGGTGTTGTGTGTGTGTTTTGTGTCTCTAGTGCTTCCACAAAAAAAACATCCATGCTGTTTTGAGTGAGATACAGGTTTCTGAATGTGTCCTCTATCCTTCAGTCTCCGGTTGAGCTGTTCAAAATCTGCAGGGCTTTCTACATAACTAGCCAAAATAAGGGGGCTAAACGCAAGGGGGATAATCGCAGCGCTTAGCAGCGCTAGCATGATTCTCAATGCTGAAACAAAACAAACGAGTTCAACATAATCCACAAAAGAACTACTTCCATGTCCCTGTTCTGCAGGTATTCCACCCAAAGTTGAAAGTGCGCCCTCATTTAGAAGAAGTCTCCCAGCTAATCCTGCCTTATACTGACCAAAGTTAGAGAAACAGCTAGCTAGCCTATGTGATCCTTACCTAGCTACTGCGCATGTGCGACTCCCAACAAATATGTTACAGAAGTGAGATGTCTCACTCTCTAAAACAGAGACCTGAACACAGGGTGAAAAGAGGATCTACAGCAATCTGCAGTACAACAAAAATATGGTGTTTTTTTGAAAATTAAACCATGTAAACCTATTCTGGTACAACATCAATATACAATTATGAACCTGAAAATGAACATAATATGGGCACTTTAATTTAAAATTCCCAGTCTTGCTTTGCAGCTCCAGAGTTAAATCTGCTCCACTGTGTCTCCTTCTCGAGATTGATGTCATGTTTGGGACAATTCAAACATTCAAACAGCTGGACGTCCTGCTTTGTCACCGTGTATTTTTTTGACAATAACAGGAGTCTGCATGAATATAGACAAACACATGTCACCACCACACGTTAAACACTGGAATGCAAAGGACATATGCTGGCCCTTAGGTGTACCAGAGTGTACAAACAGATGCAGCTGAATGCACACACACAAACACACACACGTGCACCCACCCACCACACACACACACACACACACACACACACACGTATGTCTGTTGTCATGTGAAGCTCACACAGCTGCCACAGCAGTTATAACAGCGCACCTGTGACTGTGTGTTTACTACGGTCAAACGACATGCTGACTGTTTACAGCATAACTGAACTGTAACAGGACTAACTTTTTATATAAGGCTTTTTATTGAAAATATTATATAGGCCTATTAGCTGTAGTGTTAAAATTTGTGTTATTTTCTGTGTTACACATGAAGCGTTTGGAAAGGAACATTCTGTGGTATGTAAACATCTGACCCAATCTCATCAGTAATTATCAATCAATGATCATTTACCAGTTATTTATATTACCCAGGTTATCAGTAGGTATAACGGTAATAGGCTTTTCAGCGTAACAAATCAGTCTTCCTCCATCATTAACACACCGAATGTGTTTGTGCCAGAAAAACACGAGTCACAAACCTTATTATGTCATATCATATTTTAAGTGATGGAAAGGTTAATGCAGTCAAAAGAATCACTAAACAATATGATACTGGACATGAGTCAGATTTTTTTTCTTTTTCAAGTTAAGGCAAGGACTATTTTGCTTCCATAACATGGGTTCTTTTATCAGATTTCAATAGATAATTGTGTTTATAAAATAGTGGTTTCAATAAAAATGTATGCCATTTTATAGTACATACAATACAATAGCAGTTTTCTAAAAAACAAATCAGCATTAACACCAAACTTTCTAGTTTAATATTATGAAGGTTTTTTTCATAGCCTGATATAAATAACATTTTATTCCAAAAAACATGGTTGCTGACAGTATTTTCTGATTCATTGAGTAATAAAAAAGGGATATCCAAAATTCCCTATATAAAAACCTTTGACTGTAATATGTCAACAAAATAAAGCAATTTTTGCTTGGCTTTTTACAATGTTCAGATTTCTGTTCTGGAAATGCCAATTAGCACATTTCTATTAGATAATGCCTCATTTTAAATATAACATTTCATAAAACTAAAGAATAATTATCTTATTGTAAGTGATGTAACTGTGGACGTTTCATTAACATTATGTCGCCCCATGACAAATTAATACTGCTACTACTACTACTACTACTACTAGTAATAATAATAATAATAGTCAAATTTTATAAGTAGATTACTTTTCCTTAAAATATCAATCCCAGTGCTACAATAGTTTAAGAGCGGGGTAAAAATAAGGATTTACGTGAAAGCTTGCAGGTCCCATGGCATGAAAATGTCATATCACGAGATTTTCTTTAACATTATGAGTTCCCCCAGCCTGCTTATGTTCCCCCAGTTGCTGGCAATGGTGGTAGGTGTAAACCGAGCCCTGCAGGGTATCCTGCTCTGCCTGTAAGAAAATTAAAGCTCAGATGGGCGGATCTGGAATCTTCTCCTTATGAGGTCATAAGGAGTCATAAGATTGTCAGCTACAGACAGAAATGGCACATAGTAAGGAAAGCTCATTGTGGGACTGGCTCTAGTCGCTGTAATTCTGCACCAAGGCTGAATTTCGGAAAGAGACTTTTGACCACTAAGGCCTATATAAAAGCATCCCAAAAGCAGCATGTCATGGTACCTTTAAAAAAAGTTTTAGGCCCTTCTTGAACGTGTCTGTGTTTTTTGGAGCCCTCAGGTGGTCTGCGAGGGAATTCCACAGACGAGGAGCTGCTGAGGAGAAAGCCCTATCCCCCATGGTGCGGAGCTTGGTCCTGGGGGCTAGAAGAAAGACTTTGTCTCCAGTAGGGAGAAATTACAACAACACTGTCGACGGGGCCCACGTGATACAAGCCTTCGGTGACCGTGCGCCAACCCCACACAGTTGCTCAAGGAGGACACGGAGGATTAAAAAAAACATGATGGACTCTTCAGAAGAGGTAATTATCTTGACTTGAGTTTCTGTGATATATTTTTGGCTGTGATCTCTGTTGTCATATAGTAGCCTAGGCTACCACAGCAGCAATCGGGGATCTAGCATCCCAGCAGCTTTCTACACACTGGCTGATTTCACATCTGTTGTCTTGTGTTTTTTCATTCATTGATTGAATAGCAATGGATACAATTACAATACCACCAATATTGTCTCAATATACATAGTTGGATTCTTACTGATTGTATTGGGTGGACAGGTGTCTTTATGCAGCTAATGACCTCAAACAGGTGCATCTAATTTAGGATAATAAATGGAGTGGAGGTGGACATTTTGAAGGCAGACAGTCTTTGAGGGTCAGAATTGTAGCTGATAGATGATATATATTCAAATACTTATTTGCAGCTGTATTATACAAATAAATAGTTAAAAATCATACATTGTGATTTCTGGATTTTTTTTTTAGATTATGTCTCTCACAGTGGACATGCACCTACGATGACAATTTCAGACCCCTCCATGATCTCTAAGTGGGAGAACTTGCAAAATAGCAGTGTTCAAATACTTATTTTCCTCACTGTAAGTATTAGTGTGAACACTGAACAATCAATTTTGGAAGAACTTTTTTTTTTGACTCAGGGTCCCCCCTACTCTACGCAACTGACAGCCTTCTTTATCAGATTGAGTTTGTTATAAATGACCATACTCACCTGTAAATATGGTTGTGTTTATTTTGTTTTGTTCAATCTTTTTGTCATGAAATGTTATCAAATCCATAAAAAATGTATATAAGAAAGTTCAGAAAATGCTTCAAACATTTTATTGGTTGATTGTTAATCAACACTAATAATGGAGGATGTTGTTGTGATTGGTTGATTTGATTATTTGGATGATTAACTCTACCAACACAACGACAAAATCAACCAATCAAAAAAAGTAACACTTAATAAAGTAACACTGCTGACTCATTGAACAAAATATACACCTGTTGATCAAGACTAGTATCAAACAATTAAATGTCAATGTGCTTTCTAAATATTCTATTTAGTAGTAGATTACCCAGATATACCTAATCCTTTACTTCCTATGATGCAGTTCACCTTCACCCCATGTGAGTCCAATCAGACAAATCTCCTCTGTCAGTCATCATTCCCCAGACATTACTGCTGACACAAATCCTTTAATGTGAAAAGCACTCACACATTCATCATGCAACCTTGTGGTATCCCAAAGAACTGCTCAATCACTTGGGCCTGACCTCCTCGGGGACATTGATGTGTTGTTGTATGTTGTTGTAACAGTAGGAGCTTGAGGAGAGGCTGCAGTCTCACGGCCCACAGACCAAGCCTGCGACAAGTGTTTATTTCTGCTGGGCCCCACTATTTATTTTAATGAGGGTATACATGTCTATTTTGATATGCCTCTTGTGTTATCTTAGATGAGTCACTGGGGTATGGGTACATGTGAGAACAGTCTGTGCCTGTGCAAGGATGGGCGAGACACGTGCACACAACAGAGTGTGTGTGTGTGTGTGTGTGTGTGTGATCATGTAGGCTTCTGTATCCTGCAGAGCAGCTTGTTTCTTTATCTAACGTCAATAAAGATGAGAATAGACTATGTGAAAGTCTCTTGTGTTATTTGTAAACATTACATAATAGGACAGTTCAAATGAAATAAGACAGAAATAACCTGGACAGTAATAGGTTTGTCTGTAGCCCAACTGTCCCATGTTTATCCCCCAGACTCTCACAGTGTCGTCAGGCCAAGGTTAGATAGAAGAGTCCCAGGGGGGAGAGTTCATGCCCAAAAGAGATGCCTGGCCTGCTGGCATCATTCTCAGTCATCGTCCTGACAAGCCCTGAAGACTCAAAGAGCTGGAAATAATTACAAAACTTCCACATGTTATATTTCTACATGTACAGTAGGTGTGTCCTGGCACCAAAGCTATATGAACATATCATTAAAATGTACTTTTATTCTGAAGAAACCATGGGTGTATTATAAGAACTGGTTACCTGACTCATTTTCATGAAAATTGCTCATCGAATGCATAAGCAAAACAAGGTTTTCTAGCTTTCATGGTTTGCTGTTACATTAGTTTTCTCCCGCTGGCCACGCCATGGTAGACTTGACGTTGCCATGACATCACGCAAATCAAACTAGCTTTTTCTGGCTCTGGGAAAGGTTGCCAAATATACAACTTTCAGGGATAAAAAAAAACATAACACAAAGAGTAATGAATGACCACTGAGAGACTGAGGGATGCACCGAATCCAGACTTTTGGGGATCGGCCAAAGACCAAATCCACTGGGTAAAGGAGAATTCCGGTCGATTTCAACACATAGCTCTGATAACAAGGCTCGTAAGCCCAAACAAGTGTGCGGCGTGCCTGTTGTTTTGTTTCCAGTCTAGCTCGACCCGGTGTGGTGTTGTAGTTGTTCTAACGGTGCTAGTTGTTGCAAAAGCATGTGACAAAAACTACAAAGTTTGCTAGTCCAAAAGAACGTTAATCTCTCGCAATAAACAAATTGACACCGTTAAAATGGGTTTTCGTTAATGCCATTAATAACGTTTAACTGAGCATTAATAAAAATATCAATAAAAGGAGCTTAAAGGTAAATACATCCATATTTTAAGTAAAAATTACAAAAAATCTAAATTTGCTTGAATTTAAATAGTTTGTTTGTTTGTTTACATTCCTGTGCAATGCTTTTGCAAAATCCAAGATTAGGGGGAAGTGATACCACACTCCATGTCTGTGCGTTAAGTTCCAAGCTGCAGCCAACCTGTGCTGTGATGGAACCTCGCTCCGTTGCATGCAAGTAGGCTGTGGGACTCTTTTAGTGCATGTTTTATTGGAGTGTTTGTGCTGTTGTCCTCCCAGATTAGGGAGACATGGTATCCTTTCCGTAGTCTGCCCCCACTGAAGCATCAGCCCACCGATGTGAGTATATTTATATTCTCATATAGTTGGAGCATTGTTATAGTTGTTTGTCTAGATCATTGTTAAACATTTATTTTCTGTCACTGCCTCCGTTTTTGACCCTGTGTCCCTATTGAAATTTTTTTTATATCTTGGGGTCCCCAGTCCACAGGTGGTGTTGTCGGTTCCTAAATTTTTCTCCCCCCCCTTAGCTGTCTTTAGTCCCCCCTTCTAGCATACCATATTTAAAAATAAAAATAAATTGGTTACCCTACTCCCTGCAACATTAGCATAAAACTGAGTAACATTAAAAACAATGAACTTCTCTTCTCACTTCCCTCACCTTTTATTAAATTCTATCCTCTTCAGCCCTCAGCAGCGTTTGACACTGTGACCGACCGTGGACCAATGCATGCTGGGACTGCAGCAGCTATAACTTGAATAAACCTGTGTCACAAACAAGCGCTGATCACAAAGAAAAGGGTGTTTTTTTTACCAGTGGATATGAATGATGAATGTGGTCCAGGTTTGAATAGAGCCCAGTGACGACAACTTCACGGCTTCTCTTCAGACAACGGAAAACAAATTCATGAGATATTTGTTGTATTGTGTATGAATGAGGTAGATAACAGTAGGGATGCCAAGTCGTTAGGGAGGAGATGAGAGCTGAGTCAGACTGAAGGTCTCTATCAGGGACGACTGGAGGACATTGCAGGCAACAAAGGAGGTGACTGTAGTCCTTTTTGTTCTCTCCTTGTCTTTCTCTGCAATTATAACCATATGCACATGCATTTCCCCTCTTAAGTTTTCCATATATTGTTTTAGCTGCAGATAAATGCAGAGTTAAATGTTCTTCTATTCTCTCCCGTTCTTTGCTTTGAGCCATCAGGTGCATCAGGACAGCTGCCTTGGCTGATTGGGCTCCGGGGCGACGGATTGAAAGCTAACTGCCAAATATTGATTGCCTGCAAGCCTCTGACCTTAACAAGAGCAAGCTTAGAGTTTGTCAGATTATTACATTATCTGTGCTGCTGTTAAGCCTCCTGTAGGGCTTTTTCAAATATTGATTTAGGTTGATAAAGAGAGCAAAACATTCTGACAAAACATCATAATGAATGCCAGAAAGAAGATGAACTAATAAACCGTACATGAAATTAAAAGAGATCCTTGTTGCTTTCTCACAATACAGTTCACATGCTCTGCTACTTTGTGACCCTTTTGATCTGACAAAACAGAAATGGTTCACCAGCAGGAGCTTAACCCCCCCATTTTGTATCTGTCCTTGAAGCAGCAGTACCGCCATCATCTTTGTCCCAAGCTTCCAATTTCATCCTCTAAGGAATTACAGGCTTGTCTGTCAGTTTCTCAATTGCTTTTCCTTTATCTCTTTAAGTGAGACAGCTGAAGCAAGCTTCATTCGCTGGACAAATCAGATGAAATTCATACTGACATTTAACAGTTTTGGTCATACATCAAAAGCTAGTTTTTTAGTAAGAGGAAATGTGCCACTGATTTGTGAGAAATTAAGGAAAAAAGACTCCTGATCGGTTACCCTGCATGTCATTCCTGTCACTTCCTGTTTCTCTACTGTGCTGTCTAATAAAAGCAATCTGCCAAATTAATAATAGTTGACAAAATTAGAATCACCTTGTGTGGGGGCTCAGTGAGAACTGCAGCCACACTGTGCATTCTTTTTGTTTTATAACTTGGGGACCTTATATAGAATGTTATATTATGTATGTATTTAATTATTTATTGTATGTTCAGTGTGCACAACAAATGAGTTAAATTGATGGTTGTGATAGGACATAGTTAAACAAATGTACTAGAAATGTCATGTAAGTTATGCTGTATATGACTTTCATAGCAATAACACTTGAGATTTGAACTAAAATATCTTAAAGTAGCATTCCACCAGTTGCATGAAGTTCAATTTACTCAATAGGAGCACTACTCAGCCTGTGAAAACACTTGTTTCTTTATCAAGTTATAAAACACCCACCCACCCATCAGCGTGACATCATCAGCTTGCATTTGATTGAGACTGAAAACAAGGTTTTACTAGAAAACCTGCATTAAACCTGGAGGTGTGGGACTGGAAATAAGTTCAAGAAGAGAGGATATAATGAAAGATACTGTTGAGTTGCATTATGGGAAACGTAGGATCCTTTATTTTTGGAGCTTGACTTGTACTACAGACTGCTACACACTGGTTGCGTCACACGAACGTGTCAGCTGCGTAGCGTGTCTGTTTTCTGTTATCATATCCATGTGCTGAGAATTACCATGAGATGTGATCGATATTTGATTTTTTTATTGATATAAATGCTCAAATGCATTCCCAGAGATGAGGAGCAGGCTACAGAGGTCTGGTGAATGCAATTCTTTCAAACTCTTTTTCTCTTCTAAGTTTTTTTGTCATTTTTAAACTGGCAGTCCTCAGCCCCAACTGATGTTGTCTCAACTGACATCACTTGAGGCAATTTATCAGACTTCCTCTTAGTAAGTACAACTTTTATTACAATAACTGAATTCATTTTATTGAATGCAACGGTAGTGTACTAAAGTAGGCTATAAGTGTTGTGTACTGAGTATGCTTTCAGAGAATTTTCAGAAAGTGTTTTCTGGCTGGCTGCCCATCACCCACGGTCAAGAGTTTGTCTAGTGGCTGATTGTAATTTCCTCTCCTGTGTTATGACTGACTGAAGGTCACTGAGGACGGCTTACTTTTCTGTCCTCTCTTTTCTTCTGTCTCATTTCTGCAGTGCAGACAGCCCTTATGCTGCACTTTTTTAGTCATTAAATGTGTGGGTCAGGTAAAAGAGCAGAGCAACCCTTTTTTTAGAAAGGATTTAATTAACAGTCAGGGTTTAATCAGTGAATCAGTGCTCCTGTATCCGTCTACCCCCTACTCCCTTTCTCTTTTGGAAAAATAATAATTAGGCTACTACTGACTAATATTTCCTGAAAATCATAGCCCTTCTTTAGCTATCTTTCATGCCTATCCCTTGTGTCTCTTAAATGAACCGAGTAGATGGAAATATCAGTCAGTCGGTCCACCACTTTGGTCCAGACTGAAATATGTGAACAACTATTGGATGGATTGCCATAAAATAATGTAGGCTAACAGTCTTTTATTCCTTCTTAGAGTCTGGAGCTGAAAGCTAATTCTGTCTGAATCTTAATGATTTGGTAATCCTCTGACTTTTCCTCTAGCACCATCGTAAAGTTCACATTTGTGGTTTGGAGGAAGTGTTTCAACAACTATGGATGTATAGATTATTATAAAAACATAGGCAACGCATTCATGCCCCCTCACAATTCACGGATTCATTTTTTATTAGTAATCAGGTCAAAACTTCAGTTTGTCCACTACTTTGGTTAATGACCAAATATCTGCATAGCATGTCATTACATCAGCTTCAGCTTTATTGTGTTTAGTGCTAACTAGCCAATGTTGCTGCTAACACAGTAAGCTGCAATGCTGAACATGCTAAACATTACACCTTCCTGACATTAGCATGTTAGCATTGTCATTGTGAACCTTCTTTAACTGTCTATGTTGTGAACGTGTTAGCATGCTAGCATTAGCAATTAGCAGAAGTTCAGCTACACAGAGCCATTTGCATGGCTGTAGACTGTTGTTTCAGCATCGCCAACTTGGATGAATAAAATTCATACACTGCTTTTCCTCTCATCCTCCTCTTACTGCAACTTATTTTTCTCTGTGTCACTTTTATCACACAAAAGGGATTTCAGAGAGGTTATACATAAAGTAAAACTAATTGATTTAGCTTTTTAAATCCTCTCAGTGCATTGCGCTCCTCAGGCTGCCTTATTTCAGGAGTGTGACCTTAAAAGCTTCTCCTGCTTCTAAAATAAGCATTACATGAGATGACTATTCCCTTCAGTTGCTCATTTCAGAAAGAAATATACCTGCCAACATCAAAATAAGTAATGCAAAACTTTTGCTGAAGGGTGTTGAAAGCATGGATGTTGGGTAAATTACTCTTTTTCCTTACTCA